>BLKR01004350.1:47500-111853 GCA_011170035.1 Teleogryllus occipitalis
GTGATCTCGGATTGCTGGAGATCTTATAATTGTCTAAAAGACGAAGGTTATCGGCATTTCGCCGTCAACCACTCTTTGCACTTCAAGGATCCTGAAAATAATGAGCACACCAATACAATCGAAAGCACTTGGAGTGCAATTAAGCGCCAATTGCCTCGGCATGGCGTCAAAGACCAATTTCAGACTTATCTTTTAGAATATATGTGGAGAAAAAAACATGTTAAAAAAGTATTAGTGACATTATGTGGAAATTCTTAACATCTATAGTATCAATTTACGGAACTTCACAAAAAGACGTGAGTACAATAATTTTTACTTTTATATTTTTTTAAATTTTCTTAGTAGGAAATGACATTTTTTAATGTCTATTTATTTACTATTCCCTCTAAAAGAAATTTTCTTAAAAGTGAGTGTTCCCTTTAAAATAAATTCTCTTAAAAGTGAGGGAGGTATATAAAACAGCGTGAGCGCCGGAGCGACAGCGGAGGCGCGAACCAGGTCTCGAGAGCGAGGGCCGGAAGGCCCTCGCGAACGTAGCACGTTGGATCCGTCGGGTAGCAACGTGCAGTAGCACGTCGCGGACCACTTGGTGAAAAAAATTCGTTGGTTAAAGAATTGTGTAGGTTATAAAATTAAATTTGTAGCGTGAAAAATACGAATAATCAGTTCACTTAATGAGAGTACGTTGCTACGGAGATTTATACGTACAGGGGGCTTTGGAGCAGGGGATAGCTATTCTCCCGATCTACCAAAATGTTCTTTCCTTTACTTACGTAGGAATGCAACGCACCGTTCTATATCGATTCAGACGCGAGTCCAAGACTAACTATAATATTGGTCATGGCGAGACATTTCGATTCGATTATTTAATATGTGGTAGCTTTGTTTGACACCATTAAAAAGATAAATTTTCCACAAAATTTGAGATGGATATTCCAGAAGATCTTGTGGAGACAGCGAATAGTGCTAATTTGGATTTGTTACCAACAAAAACGAAATTACACTATGAGAAGGAATACGAAGATTTCAAAAATTGGCGTCAATGCAAAAATGTAAATGAGGTGAAAGAAACAGCAATGCTGGCGTATGCTAAAAAGAAAAATCTGAGAGATATTCTCCCACATCGTTGTGGACAAAATTTTCAATGTTAAAATTATGTTTATTAGTGAACGAAAATGTTGACATATCAAGGTTAGTATTCCACATTTTTTTATTTTTGTTTCAGTTTAGAAAGTTTATTTAGTAAGTGACATGTGATTTGATTTTATAGATTCGGAAAACTATATTTATTTTAAAAGAAGAAAATCCGAAGGTTATATTGCCAAGACATCGGCACTTTCAACTTCTTATGAAGGTTTACAAATTAGTAATAACAGTAACTGTTCATTCAATATTAATATTTATTATAATGAGACATTAGAAAAATGAGTTAAAATAATGTTGTAAGTGCTGAAAATTAATATATTATGTTTTACGAATTTGTCATTTGTCTTAGGAGTTGAATAAATATTTTGAAGCTCACGTGATTCCTTAACGGCCGGCGGCCATTAAGATTACCTTTTCTTCCCTCTATTGGGTTTCGTTACGCAGATGTGTTTACAGCACAGTATTACGAAAAATATTTAACAAACAATAAATTGAATGTTTTCCATGTAATACATTTGATCTTATTATTACAAATGTAAACAATACAAACATCAGCTGTGTTTACCCGTTCCAAATGTTCACTAGCAAAACTGTTAGAAGAGTCTCGTTTTCTTACTTTCCAATATTTATACATGTATTCCGTCTCATACCTGTCTTAACTTTTCGTGGGATGTAATGCTGTCATGGCATTGTCAGCTTCTTTCACATTTCATCTGGAATATATTCTCATTTCCGTTTGAAACATTGATCGTCTAACTCTAAGCCACTACAGGGAATATATATCCACAATGCAACCCTCACTAAAATACATCTTTTTCACAAGCAATACGACGTAATCAAATATATGCATCGAACGGCAAAGACGTGCTTGAATTTCTCAAAATTTAAATTATTCCTTAATAGAAACGAATAAATATTGACCGTAATACGTGGATAAAGGGATATAATTATACTCGCGGTAAATAAGAAAACTCGCTCATATCGTCGCTCGTTTTCTTAATATACCACTCATGCAATTATACCCCTCTTTATTCACTCGTTTCGTTAATTACTATATTCTGAACAAAGTAATTTTACAATATCCTTTATATTAAAATAATTGGTGAAAATAACAATGGATAAAATTGACAATTCACAATGAAAAAATATTGTGGGACAAGATCTCCCAGTGCCACCGCCTTCTTGCGTCTAAAACAAAAAGAGACAACTTAGTGCTTTTGGTAGAGGCGGAAGTCAAGGGGGGGGCCACCGCCCCCTCATGTTGGGACAAATTTTTAAAAGATTTCATTTCTCGGATCTTCAAATTTGTATCATAAACGATTTACTTTTTTCTGTATTTTGAGAAAAAATGTAATAATAATTAAGCAAACAATAATTTTATTAAGTTGAGCTAATTCATTAAAAAATTGATGAATTCCATACTATAAAACGCGTAATGTAACGCACAACACTTCAATTAACGTATATTATGATCAAATAAATTATTTCCAATAAAAATTTCCTAGCGTTCTTAAATATTTCAGATGCCGAAAAATTAAGTTAATTTGATTTAAAGATGCGGATATAGTAAAAATTGTTTTTTATTTTTTTAACGCAGTTCAGCAATCGAAACTAATGGTGCTACAGGATGGCACAGACCTTCTCGAACTAGTTAGTTTTCTAATTTCTTTGGTCTGTGCGAGCTTTACAATCTTGCCCTACCCTCTTGCCAGTTGGCTACTATCGCCGCCCAAAGTTAATTTTTTTCAAAATTTTCACATTTTTTGTTTCCGAAATATTACTTTAAGAATATTAAAGAAGAGTAAAGTCTCATCCTATAAGGAATTTTTTTATGAAAACTTTGGAGCCGTTTATAAGAAAATGGCGTTTAAGCTTTACTATAAAAGCGAAATTTGAAATTTTTCAAAGAATTTTGAGTTTTCGAAATACTTCATTGGACTATTTAGTAGCTTTTCTACTCACAAATGCAAAAATGTACACAAATCGTTGGATATACGCATATTAAAGGCATGAGTGATATTAAAAAACATTACAGTTGTATCATTTTTCAAAAAAACAAATTAATATAGCAAAATGACGTTTATGTCATCTTAAGCAGTGCAATTAGCGCTATCTGTATGAAAAGATTCAAGAAAATCGAGAAGCCGTTTTTGAGAAAACGGCATTTGAGCGTTTCTAAAAATCGGAATTTTGAGGTCATTTTCACTGAAAAGTTTTGAGTTTTCGAGAAATGTAGCACTATCCCTAACAATAGTTTAAAGAAAATATTTGAAGTCTTTTTCAGAAAATCTTGTTATGTTTTTTTTTAATTGCACATATTGCACTCAATATACCGCGAAAACTACTAGTATTTTCAAAGAAACGATATGACCTTCATGAAAAAACTAATTAACGACAACAAATTTTATTTGAAGGATAAACTCTGTATTCAATTTTATAGTTGTAGAAAGTTGACGAAAAAAATCTAATTTTGCAATGATCGAAAATTCAGCGTTAACAGTGAAAATCGGACCTATGCCACATGATCATATATTTCACTCTATTAGCATAAGAAATTTAAAGAAAAATTTTCGAGCCATTTTTGATAAAATTTTGAAAATACCTTATTAATTTTTTTGAAAATATCGAAAATTAATGAATGTTTTTCAAAATTGCAGAGCTTAGACTCAGGTCAGATCGGCAGGGCTTTAATCAATTGGGGAAAAATCCTACACATGGTTTAGACGCCAGTTTTGTTCACATACCCCAGCGGCAAGGACATTTTGCCGTCAATTAATTTTTCGGTATCAAGGACACACATGGATTCTGACACCACCTCTTAGTTTTTTTTCTAAATTTAGCAACTAGATTAATCTACTTTTTTGTTATCAGAGCCTGGCAATAATAATTTTTCTGCCGGAAATTCATTTTCTCGCGCAGCATTACATACATATTCTCTACTGCGTAAGCGGTAGCAAGAAAGGAAATATCTGAAAAACATCACAATGATTTGTGTTTTGAGAGGATGTTTTGAGATTTCTTCAAGCTTGTTCTAGGGTTCTCGTGAAAATATTTTTAAAAACGTTTCAATTTGGTGCTGAGAAAATATCGAACTAGTGGTGCTACAGAATGGCACAGATTTTCTCGTAGTAAAGTTTTCTAATTTCCTTGGTGTGGACTGACATTAAGGTCTCCGTATCGTGCATCTTTTTTTTAAAAAAAAACTGTAGTGCAGCATTCTGGTAAGTGACAAAAACTACTCGATTCAGTAGCAGTAGCCGATGCCAGTAGCAAGAAGTGATGGAGCAAATTTTTGCAACTCATCATTGTCTTCAATTTGCGAATGTTCAGATGGTTCGTCTGCATCATTGTTCTCACGTTCGGATTCATTTGATGTTTAAAGATCAATAAAATCAGAGTCGCGTTGCCTAGAAAAATCACCTGAATCTGAATTAGGCTAATAGGCGTTGGAGCATGATTGTCCATAACAAAGATAAAAAAATGTAGAGCATTGTAATCCTACTTTTCTGCCGCCTGATCCCTTCTCCCCTTTTATCCCCTTTCCTTCCCCTTCATGGTCTTATCCTCACCCCTTACTTACACACACACACGCCCTACACTACCACACACGCTGGTAGACCAGTCGGAAGGTCAGAGCTTGTTCGGTTGTTAGAACTAGGTCGGTGCCCCGCTGGTGGGAGATAGCTGGTTGGGGTAACTCCGCTGGTCAATGGGATCGCCACCGAATATCACCATTCAGCAGGGGGAAGATCACCGCCATCTCCCGAGAAAAAAATACACTACACTTACGGGACTAATGATCTTAGCAGTTAAAACGTCCGGAATCATCAATCAATTTTAACACACTTCTATTTTCGACCCACTTTTCGAAACAGAAATGTCAGGTGCAGTCTGAAACTTGAAGCACTTATTCTCATACACCGTGGTTTTCACACATCCGCTATTCTCGTCTAGTAAAGTGAGGCTGAAAAAAAGCTTGAGGAAAAAATCCTCTTGCACTGAATTTTCACTGAAACCTTAACCTTTATGTTTTATAAAAGGGGTGAAAAGTTTGGATCGATATCACTAGAGCGTTCCAAATTATTAGAGGTTAAAGGAAATAAGAAATCGTTTTATCCCGTCAAATATTCAGGCTCCTATGCATTTTATGTTTAATAATCTTGTATGAATTGAAGGGAAAAAATCCTACAAAATTGATTATTCACATTTCTTCTACAACTAACAGTTTTTGAGATGTTTAAAGTTAAAAATCACAAAAACTTGATGTATGTTTGTAAATATTGATTCTATGTGTTGAACGTGAAATGGGATTCTCATCAAACTTGTAGGAAATACAATTTCCTATAAAACATTTTCATAACCGCATGACTTGCTGTGCGAAGAAGGGATAAATTCGTGCGTAGGGTAGACTCATTCACAGTACAGGCGTAAACTTATAAGTAGGGAGAAGATTTCTATGATTTGGCATATTTATATCCGTTGATCCAGGGCATAGTTACCTGAAATTTCTTGACATTTGGTTACAATTGCATGCTATGTAGATAAATATGTTAGTGCGTATTTGTGCACATTTGGCGGATCTTTCCTGTTGGTGCATATTCGTGTAATTATAGGAGCATAATTTGCGTATTTAGTTCAGAGACTTATCTCTAAAACTTTTCATGATTTTGTAGAATCTATTTATTCGTGAACGTTCATTGATTAGAAAGAGCTTGTCAGAGTTTTTGTGTAGAGATGATAAAATACATATGCAGATGTAGCATATTCCTTGATATCATATATTTTAAACCAGCAGAAAAAATTAAATAAGATATACAATGCACTTTACTAAGATGCATTTTTCCCCCCTGTTTTCAAAATTTAAGTAGTATATGACAGTGTAGGGATCACAGAATTTTGAAAATGTGCACACAATTCACTTTTCCCCATAGCACGTCATACGCAGTTTTAACTGTTTTTTTGACGTAAGATAAATAAATAAATAAATAAATAAATAAATGCATATTTACTTCAAATATATCTCCTGCGAAGTAAGCTAGGTTATATAATGTTTGCACAAAAATATATCTTTTCATTCCAAGAATGCTTGTCCTGAATTTTATCAAGAATCGTTTATTCAGGAAACGAACTATTGTTAATTTTAATTGCATATTCAAGTGCATATTTCAGAATTTTTAAGTCATAAATACATATTTTTTAAATCATATTTCAAGATTTTTAGGGTATAAAAATCCTCTCCCTACTTAGAACACACT
The DNA here is from genome assembly GCA_011170035.1 of Teleogryllus occipitalis. Taxonomy (NCBI): domain Eukaryota; kingdom Metazoa; phylum Arthropoda; class Insecta; order Orthoptera; family Gryllidae; genus Teleogryllus; species Teleogryllus occipitalis. Next base: position 53,902 of record BLKR01004350.1, read on the forward strand.
TTATAACGTTCTGTTAATAAAGAAATATGAGTCCTAATATGTATTGCGCAAAATAATAGATTCTATAAAATTTATTTATTTATTATTATTATTTTTCATTGATGTTTTTTTATCACAATTTATACCATGTACCAATTCAATGACATTTGCAAAGTACACATAAAATTGAATAACATTCATTTCGTTTTAAACTGCAGATGCATAAAAATAAGTACGAGTTTAATGAGCTCATCTAATAAACAATGCATACAGTACATACAAAGATACAGTAAGAAATTCCGTCATATTTTACAATTGCTGTCACGCGCGGCATACAAATCGGCATAAGTTCGAGTTAGGCCAGAAATGACGGTCACGTGGAGTATTTGAAACAATTGTGCCCTGTGACAGTACATACTGAGTGCCGTAGAAAGTATTTTAGGGCTGATTCGATTGAAGCAGTGGAACGTAGCGCGGTAAGAGACCAGGTCAATGAAGCTTCGCAAAATCAACAAGACTTACCAAACCCGTGAAAGTACCATCTCTCCCACCTACTAAGGCGGCCCTACACATTTGTTATTCGGCGAGTAGCGAGCAACCGCTCGCCGAATCCCAAGTATTGCTTGCTACTTGCCGAGTAACGAATATTTGGTGCTTGCATTACCCATCGCGTGTCGGTCTTTTGGATACATCAAAGGAAGCAAACATTTAACGAACTCGTCAGCTGTTCGGGATTGAACGCGCAGTAGCTCCCTGCTCGGTGAATGCCGAATGTGTGGAGCCGCCTTTATGAAGTATTTTTGTTTTCCATTTCGAAGCGTGAAGATAATGAAAAGAAATTGGTAGAAATTTAAAATATAAAAAAAGAAATTAAACAGCAATGTTTATATTTTGCGAAAAACACTTCAGTAGTGGACATGTATACAAATGAGAAATGTTATAAAAGACAGAGGAAAATATTCTTACACTGCCAGTAAGTAATTTGTAAAGTATATATAATAAATATTGAAAAATCTTACCAGTCTATGTATATAATATCAATACATATAGAAGTATACTTATATGATATCAATTAGAAAAAAAGCATTTAAAATTGTCGGAGTAAAATTAATTAAATACTATTTGAAATAAAATATTTATTGTAAATATGTATTTTTCTTTAAAATAATTTTTACTGAAAATTATGTAAGTGAATATTTTTAATATTAGTTTGCATAATTTGCTTGTAAAAGACTGAATATTACATGCGCGTGACGGCATCATAAATATCCAAGTCGTGTCCAGCACATCCCATAGAAAGCGAAAAATCAGCGTCCAATTAGTTCCAGAAAATCCGTGAAAAATTCATCCACTTGACACACCTATTCTCTTATTTCTTCTAGATTTCTTGAGTCCCGGATTACCTCCCCCGCTCCAAGTTGAAATCAGAATAAATAATTGCAATGACCTTTGTCGATTGAATCTGATAACAAGACATGTTCACTCCCGTGTAATAGAACCTATTTTGCATAAAAAATGAGCTACAGGTTTAATATAATAATATCCTCTCTACAAAATAATCAAACTCCCTATTCCTATCGCATCTAGCGAAGTGAGGTCTCAAGAAAACGTGTGCGGATATTATGCCGCGGTGACAACTAGAGACCGGATTTTTATGAAATTACATATTTTATTCTTTCTGCTTAGCGTTCTAAAAATTGTAATCTTGCGAATCGCCGCCGTCCTAACACAATGTCGAAGTTTTTCATTACATATTTTTACATATTTCGTACTATATTACATATTTTACAATTTTGCTATTTTCACAAAATATTTTTTATTATGTCTATTTCCTTCAATTTTTTGGCTGTTTATGGAAAGAAGCATTTTTTTAAAACTGCACTTTTCCCTACATTATTACTGCGTGCTGTCTACACGAGGTACGCCATATGAAGACGCAGTCGGACAGCCCGGCGAGCCTGCTTCAGTTAGTAGCTTCTTCAGTTAGTCATGAAGGTTTTGCAATTGACTGGAAAGTTATATGATGCAAAGCATGCATAAATTTCTGCTCTCCAAGTAATTTTTAAAACATTTTTGTTATTTTAAAATTTTGTTTAGGGATTTTTTTATAAATGTAATTTCGTATTATGTAAATATTCGTTTTGTAATTATTGTATTTTAATATTACATATTATATAAGATTTTACATATTCTTACTATTTTCATTACATATTTATGTACGTATTTTGAAATTTCACCCTACATATTTTTTGTGTCGCTCGTGACAACTCATTGAGCGGGAAGGGACGCGGACGGGTGGGCGCGGAGGGGAAATAACCCACGCCGGGGGGTTGGCAAACATGACAGCTGGGCGCGCGTCGCGGTGGGCGGGGTTCCCGAGTCACGTGCCCGCGCCGTATAAAGGCTGGCGCGCCGCGCTGCCTCCGTTGTCCCGATCGCCGCGCCGCCGGCGGCTGAGCCCTCGCTCAGCGCGCTCCCCACCAGGCGCCCGGGCCGCGTCGCCGCCGCCGCGCGGGTGAGTGCCACACACATCGCATATACTAGTCGCGCGACTTTTCTTGACGTCTGAGCTCCCTAGTGCTCAACACAGCACGACTCGGTACGGTCTGGTCACAACATTGGTCTCACACGGAACGGAACGGCAAGATTGTCAGGGCTGCCAAGCTCTGCTTTCGAATGAATTCACTTCTCGCATTTTCGCTGTTAGTGTTGTGCCCTGTGATTTATTCGATTCGGATTTCGGTAATATCATATCTTCTTAATAAGCCATATTATCGTTATCTAATTATTTTCACTTGTGGTTGCTATTCATTATGTTATAATTTGTTATATTTCATCGTTTATAATGTCCTGTTGTATTAAGAGCGAAAGAGGCGCGAATAGTATTAACAACGTTACAGTTGGCAACACCCGTTGGATGTGACGTCGGGAGAAGCCTCCTCTCCCCGCACCCCGCGCTGGGAGACGTCAAGAAAAGTCGCGCGACTAATACAGTCGACTCCGGTTATAGTGAACTTCTGGGAACTAACATGTTTGGTTCGCTATATCCGAAGATGTCAAAATTAAATAAAGTTTCTCCATAACGATTGATTTTATTAACAGAGAGATACAGAAAATTACATTGAGAGCACGAACTGATAATTTCATATTCATTTGTTCTTAAAATTCAATTATTTTCATTTGTTTGCTTCGTATATTTTTCGTTAGTAAATCGTTAGTAATGTATATCCTTCTCCAGATAGTTCGTGCTCCCTCCATATTTGAATCTGTTTGTAAGTATCGTAATGCAGTCTTGACACCTTTTAATGCCTCTTCCATTGTTTGAACACCGACCCTTTACTCGCCTTGTAATAACATACCAGATCCAAATAACATGCAGGACTTATTTCCTACGTTCACTATAGCCGAGGTTCAGGTTCACTATAACCGAATCTTCTTATGCTTATTTTTAATGTAAGTGAAACGGGACCGGTGACATAAGTTCACTATAACCGAGGGGTCACTATATCAGAGTTCACAATAACCGGAGTCGACTGTACTGTGGTTTTTACAGAGCCGCCTCTCTATTCCACTCAAGGCCCGTCAGCGAGGTAGTATTTAGGCATGGTTTTTCGAGTCTTTCTCGGTCGTGCCGCTCGAGTCGCTTCATCTGCAGCACTGCTCGATACGGTCGCGAGCATGCGACACCTAGCGGCACGACCGAGAAAGACGTGAGAAACCGTGCCATAATGCCACCGTGGTGAGTGGCCCTGAGAGGCAGCTCTGTAGAAACAGCAGTGTAGTTGCGACAGGAGTGGGGAGTTTAGGTATTTTGACAAAAATAATTTAATATCAGATTTGTAGTTCGTTTTTCAATGCAAAATAGTTTCTATTACAAGGGAGCGAACATTTCCGGTTGTCAGATTTTGACTACAACGCTCGTAGCTATCATTTATTCTTAGTTCAACTAATGTTGGCAAAGGAGTGGTGGTAGGTATTCAGGGGCTCAAGAAAACGTGCGCGCATAATTCCATACACCTTATATAGTGCGATTTTTCTAACCGTCCCTCTGGCGGGTATCAGCTGTTGACCGTGTCATCCAATCGGAAGGTTGAACGTCACCATAGTGACTTCACTGTAGTGACATTTAAGCTCCCAATTGGATGAAACCGTCAACAGCTGATACCTGCCAGAGGCACGTTTAGAAAAATCGCACTCTAGGTACGATTAGTTGTACAACTACCGTTATGCGTTTTGCTCTGGTTGTACCAGGCAAAAATACTGTGGTGAAAAGATTATTTTCAATTGTGAACTCCCTTTGGGTTGATGAAAAAAGTTTTATTACCGAAACTATTTAAGCAATTGTAATTTTCAAGACTCGTTCTGTAAGGAATTCAACAACCTGTTATTAAGTAATTCCAAACTCTTGCAAGATATCAAATCTTCTGATAAGTTCATAGTGATGTTCCTGAAAGAGAAGCCTCAAATTCATGTTCAGCCGGTTATTCATAAGATGATTATTAAAATGTATTTTTACGTATAAACGTAATTTGTACTTGCCTCAGTGAAGCAGTGGAGTCACATATGAAACACATTTTCATTGTAAGCTCATGTCCCGTTTTGTCTCGTTTTTTCTTCATATTTCAGAAATGTCCTGTTTTATGTCATAAAAAATTTAGTCACCTAAAGTAGTCTATGGTCCGATTAAAATAAGTTGGTGATTGACAGTTGTACTTCTAAAGCTGTAGCTTCGTACTATATGAATATACGATTTGATTTCTTTAATCATCCTTTTTATTGAATGAACTGTTATGTATAAACACACGTTTTACATTGTCAATGTTTTATTTTGGAATGAAAAGGTTTTATAACAAAAATTGTTGTAAATTCTCAGTTAATTAGACCTTCTTTAAAAGCAAAGTACACGCAGGATGAAGAGTAGGTTATAGTTGAGTTTTCATTCATAAATGTAATTATACGCGTTAATCACATCTTCATTGTTCTTATTAATTTTTTGAGTATGTTTTGTAATGTTACTCAACCAGTTTTTTCCAAACGATTGTTTGTTAACTATATATTATTGACTTGCATGTTTTATTTTTAACCTCGTTTTGTTGGCAATGTCGCATAGTTGGTGCCTATCAGCACTGAGCACAAATTACGAGAGACGACTTTCTGCAGGTAAAATGAGGATAGCTACGTTCTGGAAAACAAGGAAAAATCATGGAATATACATCATACTCAAACAGTAAAGAAAAACATAAAGCTGTAATTTTATTACCTAATTTTATGATATTTAGTTTTTGTAAGTTTTTATGACGTGAAATCAAGACAATTCCCAATAGAATCGCACAGTGCACTATAAAAAAGAAAATGTCTTTGACTAATATGTAGTCTGTGAGGGTTCTGATGTATTCCTGTTTAGTTTATTGGTCTTTTTATAATTTACTTGCAACGATGCTAACCAGTTCCAAAATATGTACATATGTCACTTAGCCCTTTTTATGGTTTTGTTTGTGATTTTAAAACGTTTTTTAAACTCCTATTAGAGATGTTTTACTCTTCTCGGGCTTGAACTTTAAACTCTTATGAATCGTATAAAGGACATCAATAATAATTAGTTGGTTATTAATTCTTTCGACGAACTATAAATTAGAGAGAGAAAATTCGCGATATTAATTATTTAAATGCAATTGTTATTCAAAATAACTGTTTCAATCAGATTTCGTTCTTTTATGTAAGATTTTTATTTATAAAGATTTCGTTCGTGTGTGATTACTAAATTAATCACCCATATACATTCGTATGTTATGTACTTGAAAATTATTATCGCAGCTATTAATTCTTGAAACTTATTGATCCAATTATCAATGATTAATATGTTTAGAATTTTGGTACGTATTTTTAAGTAACTTCCATAAATTTAATATTGAAAGTAAGAAAAAAATTGAATACCAAATAGTTAATTCCCTCTATGTTAAATTGTAATCAAATAAAATTTTATACGCTTACGTAAATTATTTCATTCATAATTAAAATATTGGTATTGATCCGCATAATTTACGTTTAATTTAATGAACAATTTATCCAGTCTAAAGCAAAGTTGCAAATGTGTATATCCTGATTCGGACTACGTACGAGAAAAGCGGGGTATGATGTTAACTTAAATAACGCGAAATGCAGTGGTAGCAAGCAAACACGCCAAACAATTGTGGGTTCAAAATGTCGAAATATATTCCCCATACGATGTGACATCATAGCCACTTGCGAACAAACATATGATAATTGAAATAATTATATATCATAATTGCTGGGGAAAGTCAAGTCTTATATGTTATCAATAGGGCCCGAATTCTTAAGTTTTAACCTATTTTGTACCTCACTTATTAACGTCATTTTTTTAACACACACGTCCACTTCAATCTGTGCCAAGTACATAAAACTTAAAAACTGCAAAAATGAATTATGATTCTAAAAAAGCTAAAGGATTTCTTTAAAAACGTGCAAAGTTGGCTTAAGAAAACTCGTTTTGGTTGATCCGAATTTTACGGTGGCCTGGACGCGGGATCTAATGGTGATGAATTTAGTGCTTTTAACTAATTAGATTAATTCTACTTTCCTGGTAAAAATTAAAGGTCCATGATTTCTATCAAACGAAGCTATGGACATCGTTTAAGCTATTTCATGGAAGAAATTACCAGGAACTGTAGGTTATGTCTCCAAAATTCAACGTAATCCTAGTTATTAAAAAATGAAAGACAAATTAAGTTCTTCTAGGAGACGAAATATCTAGTGAAGTACCTTGGACACCGAGAGAAGTAGTACCAAGTATTGACCATTGCTTTCATGATGCTTTGAGAGAACCTTTTCTCATTTCAAGATGCGTTGAGAGACAATAGGAAATCCTTCACATGAAATATTTTAGGATTGTATATGTCTGTTCAATGCAGCAGCGTATCTTAAAAGTTAATTTTTGATTTGAATACAAATTTTGAAGAAAAATTTAAGAAGTTTCCTTAAATTTTCTGTCCTTTTTTTATGATCTTTACTTAAGTTCAGAAGTAAAAACATTGAATAAAAGGAATTGGAAATTTTAATTTTATTAATTGTTTTTTTCAACTTGATAAAGAAGGAAAGACGATAAAAAAACCTAAAATAGTTTTCAAATCTACTTTTGTACAAAAAATATACTTTTAAAAAAGCCTAAAATGACTATGGTAAAACCGGGAGCGGTAGCTCAGTGCATCAACTGATGCCACTGCAGCGCCTCTGACCAGGAGGTCCTAGGTTCGAGTCCTGACGGCGGCAGGATTTTCGACACTAGCTTTTCAGCTAGGTCGAATTTAGTCGCTGTCTAGAGGAGAATTCTAGCGGCCGACTGCTCTGATCGGTAGTTTTCCGTGGATTCTCCGATCAACACCAGGCGAATGCCGGAGCAGTACCCTATCAAACGGGCCACGGACCGCGCGCGATCTGTCCTTCCTCTTCCTTGTCCTATCCTCGCCCGGAAACACGAAAAAATCAATCAATCAAACGATGGTAAAATCCCAAAACTTCGGCCCCTAGGTATCACTAATATGTTAGGATATGTTACCCCGTTAGGAATATGGCGATAGCAAAGAAGCAATGGTTGATTTTGGGTTTATGATGTTTGAAATGCTGAGGAACGGATGCATTCACCATATGATGCGATATCGTTGTCAGTTACAACACATTCCGTATAATCTTATTTCGTAATTACTGGAGAATGGCAAGTCTCGGATGACAGTCACCGCTCCACGTGTTTGGGATAGACCGCTAGAAAATGAAGTGATAGTAGCGAGTTTTTGCACGGCGTACCGTACAGCAATTTCCATCTTCTGAGTAGTATCGACTGATGTCACTGCAGTGTCTCTGACCGGAAGGTCTTAGGGTTCGCTTCCCGACGGAGGCAGGATTTTCGACACTAGCCAGATAGCTCGGTCGAGTTCTGTCGCTGACTGGAAGATATTTCCAGTGACCGGTTGCTCTGATGGGTAGTTTTCCGTAGTTTCTCCGATCAAGACCAGGCAAATGTGGGACCCTAACAAATGGGCTACGGATCGCACGCTGTCTTTCCTTCCCATTCCTTACACACACTTACACTTACCTGCACAACAGTACACTGCCATTGCTTTATTGGGAACAGCCCACATTTTGCGCAAAATATGGTAGAGGCACCGACAGTTGCTAGATCGCCTTAAGAAGGAAGTTTGCAACCCGGAGCAGGTTTTATATTCATCCGACCCGCAGCATCTTTAATCTTGAAATAGAGGAATAATAATCATAGTAATAAGAATAATAACAACAGAAATAATAATAATAATAATAATAATAATAATAATAATAATAATAATAATAATAATAATAATAATAATAATAATAATAATAATAATACTGTTTTACTCAGTACGTGCTCATTGGCCAGGACGTTTCTGGGAAGTAATGCAGGTTTTTAGGTTCTACAATGATCAGTGTAAATATGTTTCTGAATTGTAGACAATAATTTGCATCTGTTAGTCTCTACGACAACCACTAATTTTGTTTATTGATATACAATTAATTTATAATATGTATTAAGAATTTATAAGTCGTACTTTGATGATATCAGTGTGACTTCTGTCTCAGAACCAATGAACTATTACCGATTAAATAATAATAACAATAATAAACAATGTTTGTATGTGAATGTGTACTACCAGCAGTTGTTGGGAAACTCGTCCTGCAGAAAGGGAATCATTTTTCTGTTGCAGCTTGCTTCGGCAGGCCGTGTGGTGGCGGCGGCGGATTCAGCGATCGGGCCCCTTGCCTCCTATTCTCTGAACCCTGTGCCATTTTCCGTATTCTACCGTCACACCCTTTTCCTTTCTACCTCGCTCATCCACCCCATCTCTCTCCCTCTCTACCTATCGCTCTGTTCTCCCTTCTTTCCTATTCTCCCTTGCTCTTTCTTCCCTTCTCTCTCTTTCTCATCATTTACCGTTCCTTCCCCTACTGTTCAGACCCACCACGCCTTGGTCCGGTAGGATAACTGGCGGTTCCTTGCGAATCGTCAAACTATCCAACCAAAAATACAAGTCTAAGTGAAACTAAACAAACATTTCTAACTTGACTCTCTAAAAAACTGCTGCTCATCTCAACCAACTCAAATATGTAAGTTGAGCCACTTCGGTGGTCAGTTATCGCCCGCGCGGGTCAGAGTGGTTGCGGTCGCAGGCGGCGGGTCCCGTCTGCCCCCACGGCCCCCTCCCCCCTCCCACCTGCGGAGAGGAAGGCCTCTGTCCACCTAGGGCCCCCGGCGCTGCCGAGCACCCTGCCACGCCCCGCGCAACCAGGCAGACGCACCCCCGTGCAAAGCGGTTCCAAGGGGGCCGTTGCCACCCTTGGAAATTTACAGGATAAAAAGGATTAATGTAATTTTGAAATTTTTGTAAATTTCTTCCAAATTTTGTGAATAGTTTGTGGTTATTTTAATATTATTTATTATATTAATATACGAGGTGTATTAAAAGTTGTTTTTTTTTTAAATATGCGCATGGCTCCTAGTTTAAATTCAAAAACATGTTTTCAGTCGTAATTAATGATTTATTATTGATAAATAGAGACCTTTGTAACAAGAATTATGTGGCACTTTCCTTTAATATATCTTCTTAAATATTTTCTGGAGCCTTTTTTTTTTTCAATGATAGCTTCCTTCCATCTTCTCAATCAACTTATTGCCATCTCGACTGTCACTAAAATGATCAGTTCGTTAGTTAATACCGGGGTGGCTACTTTCTGGAAAACAAAAAACTAGAACCATCAGGGAATTTCATTGCTCTGGAAAAATCAGGGAGTTTATGGAACATTCATTACAATACTGGGAAAATTTTCAGAAACTTGTAAAACTAGATACTTTTACATAAAAGCATTAGTACAGTATTATTGGTTGAGTAAATATTGTTAATTTGTACTTTCTCAGAGCGAAGTCAGAGAGCTGGCCAATTAGTATTAGGAGGCTTAAATATTTTCTTTAAAAAGTGTGAAATTAAAAAAAATCTTACGAGAAAAACAAATAATCAAAGGAATTCAGAGGCCACCCTGTGTAATTAACCTGTCGCTACTCATTGTGATGGAGGAGCACTTCGCCTCGCGAGCTCCCCAGGTGCGCGGCAGGCGTCGTGGCCCCGCCCCCTTTTGCCCCCCTCTCCGCACCGCCGGCGCCCGCGCGTGCTCGCCGGCCGCCAGCGGGGGCGTGGGCCCCCCCTGGCGCCCGAGCCGTCGGGGCACGGGACCCCCAGCCCAGCCCCCCTACGGCCTCGACGCCGCCCGCGCACGCTTCCACCCTGCCCGGCGGGTGATCAAGGCCTCCGCTGTGGAACAGCCCATGCGAGCTGCCCACGGCCCGGCCCCGCATCGCCCCGCCCCACCCCCGCTTCCGCTCCAGCGGAGCGGGCGGTGGTGGGGGGAGAGGGCATTGCGCTCCTGGCAGGTAAGGGGAATGCCGAGGTAAGGCAGCGGATTCCCGGAACCGGAATCCGACAATGCGCTCCTTCCCTGATGATTGACAGGGTTGCCACTGTCTTGGAAAATTCGACGAATTTTTGTTGGGCAAGGAAGTTTTGTTGCTTAACGAAAACTCGGGAATTTTTGGTTGCTTAACGAAAAGTCCATAATTTTTTGTTGCTTAAAGAAAAGACCAGAAGTTTTTGTTACTTAACGAAAGGTCGGTAATTTTGTTGCTTAGAGAAAATTTAGAAATGTTAGAATTCAGGAAGAGAAGTCGGGAGGGGAAGAGGCAGGTATGTGTGTTTGACAGGTAATTGTCAAGGAAGTGTGATCGTCAGGGAAGTTTATTGGTCAAGAACACGTTATTTCCTATCTTAATGTTTTAATTTTGATTTTATGTTGTTTTTTTATAATTCGCGGAGATTGGATATCGCTAATAACATTTTAATCCTTTTATACAAAGATTTAAAAATAGTAAAAACACAATGCGATGTCGCAAACCGCCAAACATTTTAGTAAAAAGTTATGAACTGCTGAAAAATGCACAACGTACTTCGAAGGGATGTATTTTCACAAATAAATATCAGAATAAACTAATTACTTTAGAACTGTAAAAGGGGTCATAAATTACGAATTGTAAAAGGTGTTAAGGAATATATGCAAACTTCATTGGATTTGATTGATTGATTTGCGTTTCCGGGCGCGTCAACTGTTTTGGTCATTAGTCCCGTTAGGGTAGTGCATGTTTTTTTCTCGGGAGATAGCGGTGATCTTCCCCCGCTGGATGGCGAGATCCGGCGCCGACCTACCGTCGGCTAATGGGGTTTGTCCCTAACCAGGACTCTCCCACCAGCGGGGCAAGCTCTAAGCTCCCGACCGGTCTCCCGGAATATGTGGTAGTGTAGTGCATGTTAGTGTAAGTGTGTGTGTGAGGGGAGAGGATAAGACAAGGAAGAGGAAGGAAAGTTCGTGGCCCGTTTGGTAGGATACTGCTCCGGCATTCGTCTGGTGTTGATCGGAGAAACCACGGAAAACTACCGATCAGAGCAGCCGGCCTCTAAAATTCTCCTCCAGTCAGCGACTGAATTCAACCTTGTTGAAAAGCTAGTGTCGAAAATCCTGCCGTCGTCAGGATTCCAACCTAGGGCCTTCCGGTCAGAGGCGCCGCAGTGACATCAATTGATGCACTGAGCTACAGCTCCCGGTAAACTTGGTTGGAAAATGTTGGAAAAATCAAGGAATTTCGTTCGGCAGAAGTCGTGGCAACCCTGCATAAACATCTTCCGCTTATCATGATACTCGGATTTTTGGGTTTGAAGCTATCGGTTCCTCTGTTCATACCTACGTCCATAGGGTAAAAATCTTATATTGTGTTTCGTAAGATCTATTGGTTGTTACAACCTAAAGGACTCTATATTGCAAAATTAAATCTATTTTTTTATTAGAATCATTGTGCATATTCAGTGTAACATACTGTGTTTTACAGCTTATTTGTAGCTCTCGATTTCTAAAATATACAGGAAACACTATCCAATAGACGGAACAACTAAATGAAGGATCACTTCCGGTAGAAACTGTTACAATTGACAAAATACATAAGTCATATTCTTGGTCAAACTTACAACTGAAAATATACGTTTCCTAGTCCAGTCATTAAAAGCATAAACATACTGATAGTACAAAAAGACAGGGATTTCGATATTATTGCAGGTAGCATATGTTAAATTATTTTGAAAAATAATACTAAACGAAAATTTTTGGTTCAACAACACGTTTTGAAAAACTAGAATGAAAAATTTTTAGAACCTAAAAATCCGAGTTTTCAATGAAAGTAATATTCTCACATATCGTAACATAGGGTTGCCAACTGTCGTCCGGGAGTTTAGACCTTTCTTTCAAATTTTGTCCTATCTGTATAAATAAGAGAATCCTTTCCCAATCATAAATGAATTAAGGTAAATAATGAGAGTATGACAAGTTTCTTAAATGTAATATTAAGAAACGTTTAATAATAATCGTTGTTTAGGAAACTTGTCTCTTTATGTTTTATACTTCCAAAAATTAGGAATTAAATCTGTAATAATTTTTCATTCTAAATAATTTGCATGAATGATTGATGATAGATGCATCATTGAAAAATTGTATTTCCATCGAATGCAACACTGACCGCTTTTATTAATCTACTGAAGACACTGCTGCTGCGGGATAAACATGAATTTGCAAAACGCACGATAAAGATACACAAAGTTTGTAGTAATTCCAATTCCAGCACGAAAGGGAAAACGTTATAAATCTCCATAGTTTATTTCCATATTTTATGCCTTCCTTTTTGGAAGTTGGCGACCCTAACGTCATCCAGCTTCACATGCGACATTCGGCTTGGTCTTTTGCAATTCGTTTCTTTACATTGACGGTGTTTAACTGAGAACGTTTCGAGTAGCAACGGCCAGATGGTAATGTCTCCATATACATACAATGACATTTGCTCGCCCTCGGAATCTACATCTTGCATAATGGCACCTGCGAGAATTTTGCACATTAATGCCATCTGCGCATGAATCACTGCCCCCGAATTACTCTTATTAATCTTCTGCAATAGTTTATACTCGTGAATTGAACATTGTGGTAAAATAATCATTAAATTTCGTGAAAACGAAATTTGAATAAAATTGCGTATACTTAACTAAAACGTATGTAACGTATGTCCATTGCACGAACGAATTATGACTTTACAAAATATAAGTACAAACTGCCCATGGTCAATCGATATTACCAGCGATTCCAGCTTGTTCAGTGATTTTTAATTTTTCAAAATTTATTTTTTACAAATCTAACCGACATTGCATCGAAAACAACGTATTAAGTTTCGGAGAATATATATTAGAAAAATTAAAAACGACACGATATAAGAACCCTAACGAATATATTTCGACATTTGACAGAAATTACATGTTACCAACACTTTTTGCTAAAAAGCTTGTACTTTATTTCTGTACAAGAAATAGCCTTATATAAAACATACTCATTTTGGTATCATAGGTTTGGAAATTTCAGTCTTTTGAGAGCACTTTGATGAACTGAAATATAACTCCACATATCTTTCGCAGATCAGCTGGCTGCGTTTTCGAGAATAAGCTGTCCAGTAACAATCCAACAAGGGTCCAATCCTCCGTTGGTGACTGCTGCCCTGCGCCGGTAGTTCTGCCAACGTGCTCTCTGGACCCCTGGTACAAACAATTCCAGCTTGTGGTGCAGAGGTACCACTCGCGTCCCAGACCAACGTTTCGGCCGCCTGCGGTTCGGCGTCTCGGTTCCAGCTGTTCCAATACACCGGTCTTCGTCACCTAGGCAGACTATTGACCTACAAATTGCTGTTGGTACAATATCTACTCAAGAGGCGCATTAAGGTAAATTGGCGCTTATGACAAGCGCTGAGTTTTCTCCCCAACCCTACCTAATATACTTTAAACTGTCTTAGTTTGGCGTGTCTTATCATGATAAACATTGTTTTGTTTGAGATGTAATGTTAATGCCTTATTTTACGTGGCGAGACCCGGACCATCAGACCCGCTCTTCCGTCTAACCACGCAAATTTTGCGACGCTCCTTTCACCATCTAGCGGAGAGAGGAGGTATTATCTTGGGCGACGACACAGGCGATCTGAATTGAACTCGGAGACTTCTTTCAGGCTTGAGGATCGTACAGTAAATCTACTACAATCTACTACTAAATCTACTACTACTTTACTTCCCCTCCGATGGAAGGCGTACGAAGGATTAAAAGGGCACTTAAAAATCCACGGCTTCGATCAGATTTGAACCCGCAAACTTGAGTACAACAGACCGGTGCGCTAACTGTTATATCACCGAATCCGCAAATACCACGCAAATACCACATACAAACACCCACTTGAGCATCCGAGATGTGGCACTTGCACATATGCATGTTCATAATGAAAAGAACATTTACAAATAATACAATCGCCTGGTTCGTTTATTCCTGAGCACTTAATGCCCAAGAAAATTATCAATAGAAATCCTTTTTTTTTTCAATTTCCATTTTCCATAATTTCATAATGTTTTATTCATAACAACATTAGGTTCAATTATTGTCAATCTCATTAATGGAGTCGTAACTAATGTGAGGGAAAAGCAGTTAAGTAATTCGCAGCATCTTACCAATGTAGATGCCTTATCAAAATCACTGATTTTCTAGAAACTTTCAAGAATATTCTAGAAGGATCGAGATAAAAAAATAAATTAAAACTTCAAACCGACCAAAAACGAGTTTTGTATGCTGCAAAGACGTTTGGAGCATTTTCTTTAAAATGCTCTGAAAGGACCGAAAAATGGTCAGAATAATAATTCCCAGTGGCGGCTTGTAGGGTAGTGCCAGTGTGCCATGGCACCATGGACAATAACGAAGGAAAAGAAAAAATTAACCACAATTGTGTATAAATAGTTTCTTTGAAATATTTGTCTTAATAATTCATTTGAATGACCGGTAGCGGTAGCTCAGTGCATCAACTGATGTCACTGCAGCGCTTCTAACCGGGAGGTCCTAGGTTCGAGTCCTGACGGCGGCAGGATTTTCGATACTACCGATCAGAGCAGCCGGCCGCTAGAATTCTCCTGACCTAGCTGAATAGCTAGGTCGAATTCAGCTGCTGTCTGGAGGAGAATTCTAGCGGCCGACTGCTCTGATCGGTAGTTTTCCGTGGTTTCTCCGATCAACACCAGGCGAATGCCGGAGCAGTACCCTACTAAACGGGCCACGGACCGCGCGCGATCTGTCCTTCCTCTTCCTTGTCCTATCCTCTCCCCTTACACACACACACACTTACACTAACATGCACTACACTACCACATATTCCGGGAGACCGGTCGGGAGCTTAGAGCTTGTCCCGACTGGGGCGGTGCCCGCCGGTGGGAGAGTCCTGGTGGGGGAAACCCCACTAGCCGACGGTAGGTCGGCGCCGGATCTCGCCATCCAGCGGGGAAGATCACCGCCATCTCCCGAGAAAAAAACATGCACTACACTAACGGGACTAATGACCAAAGCAGTTGACGCGCCCGGAAACACGAAAAAATCAATCAATCAATCATTTGAATGAGCACTTTGTTCCTCGATGGTCTATCAATACTCCCTTCAAACGCCCAGGGCGCCTACGGATTGGCACCGTCTATATCCATTTCACGCTGTATGAAGAACTAGTGTAGGTTAGTATGCATCTCTTATGGACGAGATGGTGCCACAAGTGAAGTGGCACAGAAGTTCACGTTCTCCTCCACAGAGTGCACTAATTACACTATCTTCTTCGCGCAGACTTTCTCTCGCTCAGGATGACCCCGATGCCCTAGTATTTCGTACGTCGTTCCTTGTGTTCCGCACATGGAGAAGCGGCGTATGCCGTGGCCTAGGGCTTCCCCTCTTCGTCCCGTACCCTTCTTCTGTGGGCGCTCAGGCTTTCAGTCTGAGTATATTATTTGTTCTTATTATTTTTAGTTTGTTTTCAGTTTAATCTTCATTATAACTTAATAAATATGATCACTGAAAAAATTAAATTTTGTGTTCACCAATTTTATTTTAGAGATTACTAAACAAGTGTTAAAACATCGCAACGATGTTTAAAAACATCAATGGTTTTTAATCGATGTTTTATTAACATTGATGATACAATTTTGAACATCGATAATTGGTGACATCGATGTCGCATCTCTAACTGGCACCACCAATAGAATTCGGTACCGGACGCCACTGATATTTCCCCACTGGTTCTCAGAGATGCATCGAATGGTTGGTTGGTTGATTAGTGATTCCGGGCGCGTCAACAACTTAGGTCATTACTCCCGTAAGTGTAGCGTATGTTTTTCCTCGGGAGATGGCGGTGATCTTCGCCCGCTGGATGGCGAGATCCGGCGCCGACCTACCGTCGGCTAACGGGGTTTCCCCCTAACCAGGACTCTTCCACCAGCGGGGTACCGCCCCAGCCGAGATAAGCTCTAAGCTCCCGACCGGTCCCTCGGAATATGTGGTAGTGTAGTGCATAAGAGATGCATCGAATAACACCTCACTCAACCCGAGTGGTGGACCAGAAGAACTTCCGTGATTAGCAGACATGGTCACATGTAGGGTTGTCATAAGGATAACAAAGGAATTCAGAAAATTCGAAATATTTTGCAACGCAAATTGTTTATTTTTAAAGAACTAAATAGTATATCAAGTAAACAACTAAATTGTAATTGAAGATAAATTATATTGCACACTTTCTAGAAAATCAGGGTGACCACTTTTTCTAGGACGAATTTCTCTGACTTTGAAGGTTATTCATGTTATTTCCTTATTTTTCCATGATAAAATTAGTGAAATATTTCAAGGTATTTAAAAATATTAAATGAAATTTTTATTTTTTTCCCCTGATTTATGAAATTTTGCAGAATATTTATGAAATTGACATATAAAAGTAATGATTTTTACCCGCTTATTGTTTTTTAAAGTATTTCGCGAATTGGGTTTTTAAAAAAGTCTCTCTTTCTTTAAATTCTATTGTAACAATGAAATGAATTTTAACTTACTTTACTTGGGTTTTTATAACGTGGCGCGTCAGGGCCTGTCTGCAATGGTGGCATTATATCACTACATTTCGGATCTTCCTCGGTCGTGTCACTTGGTGTTGCATGCTTGCGACCGTATTAAGCAGTGCTTGATATTGATTACTGATTATTTGTGTTACACCAATAATCTGATGATTATTAAAAGAAACAATTCATAGCCGTGAGGCATTGTAAGAACAATTCAGAATAATTCAAATTATTTTCATGAAATTGTAATGGATTTTCATGCATTGAAAATGCAGTCTGCCGACAATTTTGAAGCGTCTGCGTATCTTTTGGGATCATACAGCTAAATTATACCAAGATAATTTAAATTCTTTGTACA
The DNA here is from genome assembly GCA_011170035.1 of Teleogryllus occipitalis. Taxonomy (NCBI): domain Eukaryota; kingdom Metazoa; phylum Arthropoda; class Insecta; order Orthoptera; family Gryllidae; genus Teleogryllus; species Teleogryllus occipitalis. The sequence continues at coordinate 71,305 of BLKR01004350.1, forward strand.
CCTTATGAGAAAGAATTGTGCGTTGTAATAAAAAATTGTGCTTAATTTTGAAATTATTAGTAACTGTCATGCAATACTTTTTCTTCAGAAATGTTGAATAGTATCCCAAGTCCGCACTGCCCATCACGTGCCACACTAGCCATTCAGATGCGCCATGGATCTATTGGTATCACGGGCTTTAATCGATCGCAGCCAGGGATTTGATGCATCGAAGAACGACTCCTTCTGTTATCAGCCAGCCTCTAAAGGTATTCACTATTTCCAGTGTGACGTCATGGAGAAAAACACAGACATTTACAAGTATGTACAAGTTTATTTACACGTATGTACAATAACCAACTTCTGCTCCGAAACTACACACTTTTGAGTATTTCCCTGTGGATACCCCACATAGCTAGGGAGGCCCCGCCTCCACTGACGCTTCTCCCGCGCCACTACCGTGACCTCGTCACCCGTGCAAGAGGCACGACACGCTCCAGCCTGGGCGTAAAGTTTTGCGCATCGCGCGAGGTTCCCAGAATACAAAACCCCCGTGTGAGCTCGTCGGCTCGATTTTATACCAGAGTGTAGCCGTCACGTGTAGGAGGGAGGCTCGCGTCTACCACGTGACCTTCCCGGTCAAGCTGGCGTCCCCTTTGTCTAAATGTATCCCAACGCCGGGGCGCCAAGCTATTCATGCCCGTAGGTATGCGATACTTCCGCTCCTCCTTCCACCCACAGCCGCCAACGTGACGCTACACCAGTTTATTTGTTATCTGTTAAAGCGTCTGCTCTGGGCTTAGTGAACTATGCAGTAATGTTTCTTCGCAGTAACCAAAAATAAATCAGTAAAAAATAATGTAGTGACTATAATAGATTGCAGCGGCCGTTTCCGTTGCTATCGTAATGTGAAAACTAGTGCCACAAAATGTTCAGGTCCAGCGTTTGTCCGGAATTTACAGGCCAGCTAATAATACAGATGTGGTGCTAGAAAATACCACAATCTTTCTCGAACAAGTTAGTTCTTTATATTGAGTCGGAATTAATTTTTCGATTTTCCCTACCTCGTTTCGGTCTGCTTATTATTGCCAACTAACTGACCAACCAGAACCCCTCAAGGCGACGTTTCTCTCGGGGAAAAATTACCAGTGAAGAGTTTCCGTGTGCTTCCTAAACGAAACGCCGAGGTAATCCCTTGGTCCCATCTTCGTGTTGGATTGATTGATTCATTGATCGATCGATCGATGCGTCAGTTGCTGCGATCATTAGTTGTATTGGAGTGGTGGATGATTATTCCGGGAGGTGGCAGTGTTCGTAGACTGCGGTATCCGGCGCCGACCTACATGTCGGCTTGCAAGGGATTTCCCCATCCAGGTATCTCCCCCAGGGAGTACTGTCTCAGCCGGGACAACCTCTAAGCTTTCGGCTGCTTTCCTGCTATGTATGGTAGTGTAGGATCAGCAAGTATGTGTGTGTAAGGAGAGAGCAAGACAGGGATAAAGATGGCGCGTGCTCCATGGACCGTTTGTTAGGGAACTGCTCCGGCATTCGCCTGGTATTGATCGGAGAAACCACGGAAAACTACCGATGAAACGACCAACGGAAAACTTCGCTGTCTGGAGGAGAATTGTAGTGGCCGGCTACTGTTGTAGCAGGCCGCTAGAATTCTCCTCCAGACAGCGTCAGAACTCGACCTACTTATCTGGCTAGTGCCGAAAATCCTTCCATCGTCGGGACTCGAACCCCATGTTCTCCCGATCAGAGGCACTGCAATGACAGATGATGCTCAGAATCACCATTCCCAGAAGGGGGTATTAGTGTCGTGTTCGTAACACTGATATTTATTTTTTACATTTTTTAACATTTGCTGAAATAATTCCTTTTTCTGAGTCTTGTACCAGAACATTATGATATTAACAAATTCATTTGTTTTAAAAACATAAATGAAAATTATTAGATGTAAATTTGTACAATAAATGAAAATAATTTTTCATCATTTTTGTATTGAATCTGTACGATTACAAAGAAAATTTTCAAAACCGGTATGTAGTATATTCTAGATCCATTTAAATTAACACGTAGTATACTCCTCTTGCTAATGCGTCATCCATGACAACACATGTACAGCTTGTGATCAAACATTTTCTCACCTGTGCTTGCTTCCTTCACTCACAACTTGCCAACAAACTCACTGTTAGGTAGAGTCAGCATCACCAACTAATTTCTACTTTAATTATCATTTATTTTAATATACAACACAAGTAACTACTAATACTAATTAAATTTAATACTAATTGTTTTTACTGGGCAATAATTTATTTTCACTTCTTGCATTCAAGGAGGTAGAGGTCTTATTGCAAGTGTTACGTAATAATTATTTGAGGGGGTTCAAGTGCATGCTAAGGGCGCATTACAGGTGGAAAGTAGGTATTCAAAATACTCCAAATTTGCGTTAAATTAATTTATGGTTGGCCTCTTAATTACAATATACTGTTTCTTTTAACTCACTGGTACTCACATTATTAGAAATAAACTGCAATTCCGCATTTCCTTCAGTAACATTGCAATTTCAACCACAGAGATAATGCTCTAAAACTGACCTCCTACATGACTCAACTCTGCATCCGTTCATTGCTCTTATCACTTTTGTGAAAGGAAACAGAATGATAACGCATTGTTTCATCCGACAAGTCCTTTTAGATATTTCCTTACACTTCCTTTCAGAACATCTTCCAAGTTTTCTCAACAATGTCTACAAATTGTTTTGTTACATTTTTTGATTGGCTTGCTCCAAGGATACTAATAAAAATGAATTTAAGCGAATATTCAGAAGGCTCTCTAAATTTTCGAAAATTGCAAAACGTTCAATTTTTTATACCTCCCTACAAATACTTAATTGAAGATGGATATAATTATTCTTAATAAAATCTGTTTTTCAAAATTATATCTTTAATAATATTATGTACAATTATTTCAAAATAGGAATAGTTTTAATGTCATTTTTAATGAAATTGTGACAATTTAAGCTAGAGATGATGTATTTTTATACACACTCTAGTATTTTGTTAATGGTTATATGATATTATAATATTGTAACTTGTAAACTACTAAGACTTAAAAACTCATCTTGATTTTTTTGAAGAGTCAAAAATTTAAAAGAAAATGGCTTGTGGCAATGAAATGAGTGTATTGGACAATATTCTTTTAAAAAAGATTTGAAATATATTTCCTCAGCTTGAGATGTGCATCTGAACTCTGCAACTTCAATTACAGTTGAATATGTTTGAAATCAATCACAATCAAAATCACGAAATCAATTACGAAATGAAATACAATTGAAAAATGTTTGAAACCTAATGCAGGTTTAAAATCCAAAGCACTAGTGTCCCTAGTGTCTTTCCCGCACCCCCTCCAAACTCTGAAGCCACAAAGCTGGCTGATAGAATTATTTGTCTACATGTTATGTACAAAAAATAATTTTACAAAATGTTGGACTGTCTCAAAATTTATATTGTATATATTTGGATTTATTGGGTCGGTAGTCCTACTTTGCTGGCCAGCTACCTGTGTCCCCTATGCCTGGACCTAGTTAAATTCCCATGCTTGGGGGTAAGAGGTGAGCAGGGTATGAGGCGAACATGACGTTTTCTCTTCATTGTAACTGGCAAGATCCGCCTGCTTTAGCTTTTCTGCATCAAACAAGCTACAGAAGCTGGGATGATTTTAAAGGAAAGCTACAACTCTATTTTTGCCTTGACTGGGAATCTAACCTGGGACCACAGCACGAGAAGCTAGTATGCTGCCCATGAGTCATCCCAGAGGCATAAAATTTATATTCAAACTTTTTTTTAATAGAAAAAGTAGAACTAGCAGAGGTATTTATAAACCCGTTTTATTTTTAAATTTTAAAAAATAAAATATACCAATTGGAGGTAAATATACAAATTAAATGGTTATTACCATAAATAAATTTAATTTAATAAAGGTTTTCCTTTATTTTTTAAATGTCCCCTTAAATATTTTTGAAGCCATCCTTACGCCACAAAAATATTTTCTGGAACTTCCATTCTTGAATCCTAATGTGACATTTCTTTTCCAGTCTTTGCCAGGACCTACAATGAACGGGTGCCCGGGCTCACATCTTCAATCACAGCCCTGGGTTCGCATGGGAAGTTCTCAGTTAGAGAGTCAAGCGCGCGCTCTACCACATTCGTGGGTCTGCAGAAAAGGTTTTTACCATTTTCCCTTGGTGGGAGGAACTTCCTGCATTCTCAGATCTTCCAATGATACCACCACTCTGATGATGGACTGAAGAAATTCCAATGTTATTTGAAAGCACACTTTATCTTTGAAAATGTATGTTCTTTGTAAATGTTCATTTCCCAGAGATCAATCAAAAGTTAGCTTACTTCAAAATATTCTGAAATGTGAAACTCACAATCCATAAACCATTATTTATGAATGGTTTATGTTGTTGAATTTACTTCAGCAATGTGTACTACATTGGCTTTTGAAGAAGATTTTTATCTACCATTTCTCATCAACATTGCAATGCAATTGATAAATAGAAATAACTTAATATTTCAGTACGCTACAAAAAAATACATTTTTACCTTTGGAATCTTAAATCTTATTACCTCTTTATCTCTTTTTAGCTTATTCTCTTTACATCTTACCTTTTGGTTTCTGTTTAATCTATATCACAATATTCGGATGTACCATGATTACAATCATTTATTTAATTCTGGAAGAAAGCATTGTTTAAACAATATCTGCGTGGTATAAGAACCTTCATACACATATTAATTTAATAATACTTTATTATACTGTAAAATTAGTTCCTATTGAATAATCAGAATCCTTTAATATTCTTCCTAATTCATGCACTGAAAGATGAAACCTATTTTAAACAATGTAAATGTAGAACACACAGCAACCAATGGACAAATGATGAATGATGCAGCAATTGAAATATCAACAGTTGTAATATTTTTTACTAAGAAAGATACAATGTCACACATTAATGTATTTTCTAGGCATATCTCTAGATGCACGCTAATATGGAACAATGTTTTTCAAAGTTGAAAAGTATTCAGCTATCTTTAATAAGCTTGTAAAGGTTCTTTTATTGATGTACATAGTGGAACAATAAAGTGAGAATCCAATATTTACAAAAGTTTAATCAATCTGTACATTTTGGAGTTAGTGTGGCAGGTAAATTTTTATTTGTGGTTTATTATTATTATTATTATTATTATTATTATTATTATTATTATTATTATTATTATTATTATTATTATTATTATTATTATTTTGTTTTTAGGCTTTATTTTTTAGAATTTTAGCTTAATTGTAATTATAAAAATGATTGCCTTGTATATTACTACAGTATTACATCTTATTTTATCTTTCCACATATGTACATCTTTTTAGAAAATAAATTGCTCCCTTTAGAAAGAAATATTGTTCCGTGAATAACATTTTTCTCCACTGTTAATTCTGTGAATGTATAAAAAGGAGGCAAGTAAATAAATTTTTTTAATGTATTTATAATGTATAATTATAAATTTAAGTATTTATAATTAAGTATATATAAATATTTATAATTCATAATGTAATTATTATTTGTATCTATAATTTCATTAACGTGAATAATTTTTCAAATGAGAAAATAAACATTTTTTATTTTGTACATAAAGTAGGGGAGAACGGGGTAATCACGGTCAGCGGGTAATGACGGTCAGAGTGTTTTCTGATCCTTTGTTGTTCACACAAGCATGAGGAACGATCTGCCATCTAGCGGTATCATTTGATACTACGTTGGAATCCATTTTGAAGCATTCGGTTGCTAAGCGCGGTGCTGGGAGACTGTTTTCGTATTTCAGTGTTATTCATCTAATTTTTTCGTAGAATATTTTAAGCTCGTGATTTGAATTTTTAGCTGTTGTTTCCAAGAAAACTCTCCTGTGAAAGGTAAGTGGTATCAGGCAGCTAAATATTGTGCGAATTCTATCATACACAAGATACGTTTCATACAACAAGATATTTTCCCGCGTGTTGTCATGTAGGGCAATGGCGGTCAGTTGACCGCCATTACCCCATTATAAATTCTCCGTTATCTATTGGTTTGATATTACTTTCAGATGCCAAGAAATTGGAAAAGAAAAACTGAAAAAGCGCAATGGACTGCAGAAGACTTTTCCAATGCTGTTGCGTGTGTGGAAAAAGGTGTCAGTCAAAGGCAAGCTGCTAAAACGTATGGAATACCTTTTAGTACTTTCCAGCAAAGACTGAAGAATTTAGCGGTGGGTGGTCCCTCAATGGGAAGAAAACCTGTATTTACACAGGAACAAGAAGCAACTATAGTTGCAAATGTTGGGACCTTAGCTAACCTGTACTATGGATTAACTCCTTTGCAGCTTCGGAAATTGGTTTTCGAATACGCTGAAAAGCTACAAATAGATCACACATTCAATAAAACAAAGCGTCTTGCTGGAAAGGATTGGCTAGAAGGTTTCCTGAAAAGAAATCCTACCATTTCAGTGCGAAAAACTGAGTCTATAAGTATGAATAGGCTAAGAGGTTTTAACAGAGACGAGGTTAACATCTTTTTTGTTAATCTGGAGAAAGTAATGGGGAAATATAGATTCCCTCCTCACAAAATTTATAATGTGGATGAGACAGGGATCACAACTGTGCAAGAGACCGGAAAAATAATTGCACCAAAAGGACAGAAGAGAATTGGGGCCGTGACATCAGGGGAGAGAGGCAAAACAACAACAGTTATTTGTTGCTTGAATGCGGCTGGTGGCTACATTCCTCCCATGTTCATTTATGCTCGACAAAGGATGACTCCTAATCTCGAGACCAATGGATGTCCTGGAGCACTTTATACCTGCTCAGTAAATGGATGGTCCAATGAAGCACTGTTTCTTGTTTGGCTACAACATTTCAAAACACATGCAAAACCCAGTAAAGAAGAGCCAGTTCTTCTCATTCTGGACAATCATGGAAGTCACATCACTTTGGAAGCATATAACTTTTGTCGTGACAACAATATTGTAATGCTATCTCTACCCCCACATTCTTCACATCGCTTACAACCTTTGGATGTTGCGTTCTTTGGTCCATTAAAACGGGCATTCAACAGAGAGTGTGATCTACTTATGAAGAGCAAACCTGGCGAACACATCACAGTTTATAATTTGGCTGAGCTCTTCAAGAAGGCATATTCTACTGTTGCAACTATTGCAAAAGGAATATCTGGCTTTCAATCCACTGGCATCCATCCAATAAATCCGGAAGTATTTTCAAATGAAGACTTTTCATTTGATAATGGAAATGAAGAGGAACTTGGCAAGACGCCAACTGAAGATCCTGTGAATGGAGAGGTTTCCTTTCAAGAAGTGTCACCAATTCCACAAATACGTAGATCTTCAAAAAACACAGCAAGAAAGCAACACTCTACTATATTGACAGAATCACCACAGAAAGTCATGCTGGAAGAAAAACGAGCAAGAATGCTCCAACGCCAGCAAAAAAAATGTGTAAAACGCAGAATTTCTGATAAGTTCAATGTTGGAAAAGTTAGTAGGTCCAGTAAGAGAGACAAGTTGCAGGACGATTCTTCAGAGTCTGATGTAGATCTAAACAACCTCTGCCAGGACTCTTCTGATGGGGGCTGGGAGGAAATGAGCAACTATGATGAAAGTGATGGTGAATCTACACAACACAATTTCAAACTTGAAAAAAAACAATATTAATGAACAATGATTTTGTTGTTGTTACAGTTTCAAATGAAAAAACTGAGAAAAAGTTTGTGGCTCAGGTATTAAATGTGGAAAAAAATATAAAAGTAAAATTTATGCGTGCATACCGATGCCACAAGGATATTTTTGTGTTTCCAGATGTGGATGATATTAGTGTTGTATCAAAAGCTGACATCACTGGTAAACTTCCTTGCTTTGAACATTTGAGATATGGAAAAATTAGGTTCATGTAATGTATTTTGGTGACATGTCATGCTATTTTTTTAGACTAATGTTTTTCAGCATTAAATATATAAGATATAACAAAAAATGGATTATTGTTTAAAAATCCCCTCCTTGACCGTGATTGCCCGCTCCTCTGACCGTCATTACCCACCCCTTGGGGTAATGGGAGTCAATGTTGTATTTGAAAAAAACCTTTCATTAATTTGTAACTATTAAGATAAAAGCACCCAAAGTCTCAGTTAACAAAGATTTTTAAATAATTGTTAGATTACAACCAAAAGCATTGAAATATATTAGTATTAATAGAAGTAACTACTGATATTTCTTAGGTGACCGTGATTCCCCCATTCTCCCCTATTCCTTTTCTTAATCTCTTCTAAACAATTTAGTACCTTTACGACCTTTAGTACCTTAGTTGCGAATACTGTAAGAGTAATATGTATTCCTGTTTGTTTCATTTGTCAAAGTAAGAAATGATTGCTGCTCCTGTCTATTGAAATAAATGCAAATATGTATCACAGACGCGTTGCTTGGATTGGTTGAATAAGACGTTTTCATGTAATAGCTGAGGTGTTTGTAGCGCAAAAATTGTAATATTTCAATAACGCAAGCAGTTTCAAATAATGCGAGAAAGTATGAGCTGTACACGTAAGCTTCCGCGACTCGAGTCGATGACTTCTTCGCTGTCCGGGTGACGCCGCGTAGTGGGCTGAGTGGCCGACGTTTCACCTGTCATGTCACAGGCTTCCTCAGGGCAGCCATGACCTGAGGCAGGCTTCCTCAGAGCAGTTCGTCATTGCCCTGAGGAAGCCTGCGACATGACAGGCGAAACGTCGGCCACTCAGCCCACTACGCGGCGTCACCCGGACAGCCAAGTCAAAGTATGAGTTGTAGCACCACTAATTATGATTTGTCATTTAGAATGTTGATATGAATTGTCATTTATAATGCTGGAATACAAAAAAATATTTTCGTTACTATTTTATCGCACGTTGGTCTGTCATTAGTCTCGAATCCGTAGGTTAAATTTATGAAGATTAATGTTCAACAGGTCCTCAATACAAAATACGAAAAATGATATAGACGTAATGTGCACCACACTCATTTGAAAACCAAAGGAGTCACCCACTATCAACCAGTAGCTCCTTCATAGTCCGCGAAGAGACCACTTTCCTTCCCTAATACCCTCGAGACCTAGGATGTGAATTTCTACAGCAAACGAGGCGAACCGTGTGAACGAAACTATAACTTTCTTGATTGATCCCGACGCGCTTGGTTCATAAGTGATTGTGCCATGGGTCACTCAAGTGCCTCCCTCTCTCCACCATCTACCTGGGAACAGAAGTGGGAGTAGTTTCTAACAGAGTATTGAAAGGCAGTTTAAACTTCATATTTGAAACTTGTATAATTTGTATAAGTTCACTTCCGCAATAAACTCGGGTGTGTTTCTACCCTCTGCGCTTAATTTCACTAAGTATGTTTGACTATTTTGTCAACAAGCAATAGAGATATTTAACTCGCAAATCGTTGTGTGAATTGAGAACTCACATCCCATGAGTAACAAGATGTCAGCGACGGTGGCGGCTAGTGCTTAAGTTGCACAACCCCCAGGTAATCGTTAAATACTTTTGTATAGTTGTAATATAGTCGTATATATATTTTCTATTGAATGTCTTACAATAATCGAGATATTGCAGCAATATCGACGTACGAAACAATTTTGAATTTAAAGAGCGCCTGAAGAGCCCTCTCTGACACTTACTTGTGAGCAAGGCAGCGCACCCCCGTATGACGTCGCGCTTATGGACATTTAACATTGCTATCCGTCTGGCCGCGGATCCCTGTACGTCAACAATGCGACCACTCGGCCATTGCCCTTACGTTTTAGAACCGTCTCATCGCTGGATGTCCTTAAGGGACCCGGAGGGGAATCTCAGTTTTCTGTTATCGTCTGAATCGCGCTGAATGTAGTACATATCTTAATTTTATGAATTCTCGCGCTATTGAAAGTACACAAGTTCAGTCAAATATAGACAGGGGCGGATCAAGCCGATCATTTTGGAGAGGGCCATCATATATTTTTGTTAAATAAGAAACATTTGTTAATATATTGCATATAATTATTGTAGTGCATATGTTATAATAGAATATTACTTTTTTAAATAATTCTAACATAAATATTTATATCAATTTTGTCAAATAAAATAAGGTAACACAAACGAAAAACAATAGGTCGTGGGAGGAGGACATGGCTTCCATGCTCCCCCCTACTACTAATTATTATGGATGGTATTAAATGCATTATTTACGATTTTTGACGAATTTATTTTCAATTGATATTAGGGGCGTTGATTCAAAATGTGCATTTGAAGAGCGCAGTTTGTTTCGTGTTAAGGTTGACCGCCTTGGCGGGCTCCACGGGCGTCTGTGAAAAATCGAAAGTAAGCAAGAAAGGAGAAACGAAAGAAAGAAAGAAAGCAAGGAAGAAATATGAGAGAGAGAGAATGAGAGAGAGAGAGAATGAGAGAGAGAGAATGAGAGAGAGAGAGAATGAGAGAGAGAGAGAATGAGAGAGAGAGAATGAGAGAGAGAGAATGAGAGAGAGAGAGAATGAGAGAGAGAGAGAGAATGAGAGAGAGAATGAGAGAGAGAATGAGAGAGAGAATGAGAGAGAGAATGAGAGAGAGAATGAGAGAGAGAATGAGAGAGAGAGAATGAGAGAGAGAGAATGAGAGAGAGAATGAGAGAGAGAATGAGAGAGAGAATGAGAGATAATGAGAGAGAGATAATGAGAGAGAGAATGAGAGAGAGAGAATGAGAGAGAGAGAATGAAAGAGAGAGAATGAGAGAGAGAGAATGGGAGAGAGAGAATGAGAGAGAGAGAATGAGAGAGAGAGAATGAGAGAGAGAGAGCGAGAGAGCGAGAGAGAGCGAGAGAGCGCGAGAGCGAGAGCGAGAGAGAGAGAGAGAGAGAGAGAGAGAGAGTGTCTCTCCACGGGTCTATTGACCTCTGTGCATAAATAGCTGCTCCTCGCATCGCAATGCATACGAGTATTACCCGCGCAACTTTTCTTGAACGATGAGCTTGCTTCCCCCTCCCTAGAGCAATAAACAGTTGAAGACCAAAGCTCGCAGCGAGCACTGATGACAACATTCCAAACGCATCTTTATTGGCGCATAAGAAAATATATTTATTGTTGAAAACTCCTGGTCGTATTTTTCAATACAATATCTAAAAAATGTCCAAAGCAGATCCAGATGGTACTTCGAACTCCTGGGAAAGTTAGAACTCAATTTATTGAGAACGTTTCGAAGGCATGACTGATATTCCAGAGATTGGCATTGCTTCATAACATCTAGTGGCCGATGTCTTAACTAATACCCCTACTCTACCCGCATTTTTCCAAGCCATCGTTCAAGAAAAGTTGAAGAAACAAGTATTAATTGAAGTGATGATAAAAGGGAGAGTTTCCGACGTAATCTGTTTAGTAGTAAATAAGTTGATTTATCCATTAATTATCGGAGTAGACTTTTTGACGGGACATGGCGCTATTGTCGACGTAGGAGAGACGCAAGTTTTGATCAACGGCGAAAATGTGTGGGAGGAGGAAGATGAAGAAGAGGAGGCGCGAAATGCACATGAAGATGAGGGAGACGAATCAGAAGAATTCGCAGAAATCGAAATGTGTAGCCTGAAGGAAGACGAAAGTGAAATTGAGAAGGAAATTAGGAAGAAAGTTATGGAGGAAAATTAATTGAGTGTTGATCAAAAGAATACATTGTTCCAAGCTTTGATACGCGTCAAAGATGTATTTAAAAGTCGTAACGAACCGGTAAAGGGGTATCAGTTCCGCATAGAACTGACAGATTCACGTCCATTTAAAGCGAAGTATTATCCGATCCCTGTAGCCTACCGTGATGAAGTAAGAAAGTTGATAAACGAAATGATCCGAGAGGGCGTCATACGTAAAGCAACTACAGCGTACACCAACCCAATTCTCGTGGTAAAGAAAAAAGACGGAAGCTTGCGTCTATGCTTAGATGCGCGCCGATTAAATGCTGTGACGGTGCCATATCGCGACGTACCGCCGAGGATCGCCGGTATGCTGCTAAATTTTGGGGGTCACGAATGGTTTACGAGCACCGATTTTCGACATGCTTACTGGCAGATGCCCATTGCGTCGGCAGATCAACAGTACACCGGTTTTACGTTCGAAGGCATAACGTTCGTATTTGCGCGCGTGCCGTTCGGACTGAAAAACAGTGGAGCAACCCTAATGCAATGTTTAGACGGCATTCTACAGAGGATAATGGAAAGACGTGCAACGTTGTATGTAGACGATTTGATAATACATTCAAAGTCGTTCTACACGCATATGGAAGACCTGGAGATAATTTTTAGGACCCTGATTGAGAACAATCTTACGTTAAATCTAAAGAAGACGTATTTCTGCGTTGAAAATTTCGACTTCTTGGGATACGAAATATCGAAGGAGGGAGTGAAAATGAAAGAGGAGAAGAGTAAAGAGATAGACGATATTCCAGCACCTAGAAACGTAAAACAGTTAAGGAGTTTATTAGGCACATTAAATTATTACAACAGATTTTGCCCCAATTATGCCGTTGTCGTCGCACCGCTCTACCAGCTACTTCGTAAAGATCAGAAATGGGCGTGGGAAGTCGAACATCAGAGAGCATTCGACAACATCAAAATAATATTCAAAAATACGTGCGTTATTGCACACCCCGACTTCGAAAAGCCTATGATTTTGCAAACGGATAGCAGTGCTTATGGTATCGCAGCTGTACTTTTCCAAGAGCAAGACGGAAAGCAAAAGATTATTCAACTGGTAAGCAAAGCACTCCGGGGACCGCAGCTCCGGTATTCTGTAACAGAAAAGGAGGCCTATGGGATAGTGTGGTCAATAATGAAGTTGCGGCAGTATTTGACCGGCCGAACTTTTAGCATTAGGACAGACCATAAGTCTCTAACTTTTCTCAATCGATGCTACACCGAAAATGATCGCCTGAAACGATGGATAATCTGGCTACAACAGTTCGATTTTATGATACAGCACTGTCCCGGAAAAGAAAATAGATTGCCCGATCTATTAAGCAGATATGGAAGAGAGGTCGACGATAGATCGAGAACAAAAACGCATCTTGTGGTCGCACCAATTGAATTAAACATTCCGCATCAGCTTCAGTGGGAGTGGAGCAATGTTATTTTATGGCAAGAGCAAGATGAAACTATGGCATAAATCAAACGAATCAAGGAAGGAAGAGGAGACGATTCGCCATTTAAACAACAGCATGACCAAGATCCTGAAAAATGGCGCATAGTAGATGGCCTCTTAACGATTCGTATACGCCGACAGCCTCCGACGTACCGAATATGGGTACCCAAAACCCAAGTGAACGATTTAGTGAGGTACGTTCCCTGCAAGAATGCTCGTTATGGAGCTAGGAAAATATTGATTCCGTCCAGGAATTGTGTTACTGGGAGGGAACGGCGCGAGTCGTGCGACGTGTAGTGAGTAAATGTAATACATGCCTGACCACTAAATATCCCAATCGGAAGTATGCTGGTACCATGCACAACATTGTGCCGTTAGAGCGAAATGATTTGTTGGCTATCGATATCTACGGGCCCTTACCTAGGACAGCGAATGGTAATAAATACATTGTGGTTATGGTCGACGTGTTTTCGAAATTTACAAGAGTGTATCCAATAAATAAGACCAATGCGTCAAATTGCCTTCGTCAATTAGAAAAGCATTTCGAGATTGCGGGCACATATTCGAGAGTACTTAGCGACCATGGGACTCAATTTACGAGCACCCAGTACCGAGAGGCATTACAAGGAAAAGGCATCACCCCTGTTTATTCCAGCATTCGCCATCCCCAATCAAATCCTTCTCAAAGGATCATGAAAGAGCTGTCTCGATTTTTTCGCACGTATTGCTCGGAGAACCATAGTGAGTGGAATTTATTAATCCCACACATAAATATCTGGATTAACCGTGTCCACCACGATAGCATTGGTACCACGCCATGGGAGGCGCATTTCGGCAGGAAACCTCCACACACCCTTGAAATACTAGACAGAGAAGAGGTCACGGGAGAACATCAAGTAATCACCGAGGAGCAAATACTGCGTAAACTTCGACGGTCAGGCGACGAACAGAAGCGTAAAGACAAGAAACCTTACCGGTTTTACCCGAACCAACATGTGTTACTGAGAACGCCTAGGGTATCAAATCCACGTCTAAAACTTTTCGCAAAATTCTATAAATTGTACGAAGGCCCCTATGAGATTCATAGCATCGTTGCTCCCAATGTTGCCCGCCTCATTAGCCATAGTGGAGAGGTCATTGGCGACTACAATTTTATAATTTGAGACCGGCATAAGATTTTATTCGAGGGCGAAGAAAATCTTAAGAAGAAGAGGAGGAGGGGGCAATGTGACGTCACGGGGTTAGACAACCCCATAACGCCACCTTCAGCCATGTAAAGAAGCTCACTAACAGAGAGGACTAGGGTACGCGGCGGAGCGATGGCCGGTAAACGCGCCATCTGCCCGCAGCTTTTCAAACTGAGCGACGCCCGAACTAGTGGGTAATGTTTCTTCCGAGAGGTTACGAAAGGAGGAGAATATGCACCCTTCCAACATTTTCCCAGGCGCGAGTAACATAAGTATCGCGGCGCGCCCCGGAGGAACTCTCTTTTACGGCAACTGCGACGACGACCAGAAGAAACTCTTTTACGGCGACTGTGACGGCGACCAGAAGAAGCTCTCTTGTACGGTAATAGCAACGGCGAGTACAAATAGATAGTATAGGAGTTTATTTTAACTTGATAGTTAAAAGCTAGCTCGGAAAGCGTATCTTAGAAAAGTGAAGTCATTAGGGAATAGAGTGCAAAATCATTCGTTGCAGTCACAATAATTCGGAGAGCAAGTAAAATAACTGTTTGACGTCGAAATAACTTCAAAAGTTGTAAAATTCGTGCAGAAGGACATTAATTAAATCCAGCATCTCACATTGCACTCTGAAACCACACATGCCTAAAGTGTGGTAGGTCGGCCGAGCATTTGAGCATAACTCTTGCAACATTAATAATTTCGAGGCTGGAAGCGCGAACTAACGTGTACGAGACGGTGGAAGACGGACGACCCCAGGAAGAAAGAAGCGTAGGCGAGGACTTGGTCTAGAGCGAGGATAGTACGGGATCGGAACGAGAGAAAGGTGTGGAAATTGGTGGCTTGGCGGCGTTCGAGCGGAAGGAACTGCTTTCGTCGCAGCTCAGCACGCGAGACGTGGCGGCAACGCGGGGCGAGCGGCAGAAAATCCCCAAGGTTACCTACAGGCGAGCGACGCGGAGCTGGTGAGGTAAAGGAACTGGCAACGTTTATGCAGCGTTCAGCTGGGAAAGAGGATAGTGGTAAATACACGACAATCAGTGTTAAAAGTGGGTGAAACGTCTAAAATAGGAGGGAGAAGTATTTCGAACTGTGTAAGTGGCAGTTTCCAGGCCATTTACTGCACGTGTCAGTAGATTCATTTAAAGAGGCTTACCTTGTACAATTTTACATAAATGATTCAGAATTTTTATATGTTGTACAGTTAATATTATCCAGAAAGATCAATTTGTTGTATTGTGTTTTCAAGTAATTGCTTTTGTGACATGTAAAGGGGTATGAATTAAGTAACGTGAATGCCACGTATATTTTTTTGTGTTCAGTATTATAGTGAGTGCGAAGCCCAAGGCTAGCACCTGTGAAAGGGTTTCTTTGAAACAAGTATCAAATTCATTTGAAACAAAAAAGCCGTGCACGGAAAACTAGAGGCCAAAAGAGTAAATAATTTAGTAGTGGAAAAACTCAGAAAGGAGTGATCAAATCGTAAATTGTAGTTGATGAAAGTGTGTTCAGGCAGTCGAGGTGACGCCTATATGTTTTTTGTTTTTTTTGTCTTGTTTCATTTTTTCAGTGACCAGCTACTTAAAGTGCAATAACCTGTTGTGAAATTGCGTCACTGTAAATTTTCTCATTGAATATATGTTCATATTATTCATATTTTATTTGATTCATTGTGTTAAGGGTTCAGACCTTTCTCATACCCGAAAGATCCTGCTTCCTGAGAATTTTAAGCTCGCTTCACGAGCATTCATGCTATCACGACCCACCACGTGTGGTAAAGTGGGTAAAGTAGGTAGGTGGGTGTGTTACAATATATATATATATATATAACCCGTACGTATATAAATAACCCGTACGTGTATATATATATATATATATATATATATATATATATATATATATATACACACGTACGGGTTATTTTTGCGCAGAACTGCCCGTAGGCAGTGTTCCGCACCCGAGTTTCGACCCAGGCTTCCTTTGAAGCCTACCCCCGACGCGAGTCTGGGGACTTTTATCTTAACAGGCGCACCCCGTGGGCAGTCCCGTCTACGCCTGGGATTTGACTCTCACTTTCTCCGTCAGATGGCGGGCTCAGTTAACTATATCCGAGATGGTTGGGAGAAAGTGGGCTCTCCTTAGGGCGGGATGTTGTCGGAGGGATTTAATTTTGCCGGGCATCCTGCCAAGGTTCTTTTACATGCCACAAGAGTGACATGGCTACTGTGGATTTTCCGCCCTTCGAAAATCCGGGTTCCTCGTACGGAATCGAACCCGCGCAATGGGGGTTCAGAGGTCAGTATGCTAACCCCTCACCCACCGAGGAGCCCTTAATTGTCAATTCGAATCATGTAATGTCTTAATTCGTGAAATAGTCACACCAAATATCACTCGAAGTGCTGTGCTAACCGGTAAAATCACTCCTCGCTACACGAGTCGTGAATTTACTGGCTAGCACAGCCCTTCTCGTGATATTACTTATGATAAGATTTTATTGTTATTGTGGATGACGCTGCTGCTGCATGTGGCCAGACAAATCATCTCATGAGAAGTTTTCTTCACATTTAAAAAATTAATTCTTCGATGCCGCTAAAAGAAATTGTGAATAAGCTAATAATTTCACATAGAGTAGTATACATTCCTGAAAAATTGCAATTTTTTCATTATTGCAAGCGATACTACGCAAGGGAATATTTTGAAATAAAATAATTTTGTTTCATTAATATTTCACCAACAGTAGCAGCAATAGCAACAAAAAATGTGAAATGAGCTGCAGGTAAAACCTGCAAACAAAAGTTTAATTTGATTAGTTATTTCAGACGTGTCAACTGCTAAGGTCATAATGCCCGTAAGTGTAGAATTTGATTTTTTCGCTGCGGCGGTGGTGACATTCCCCAGAATGGCCAACCTACGAATAAGTGTGAGTGTATGTAAGTAAGGAGAGATGATCGGACGAGGAAGGGGAAGGACAGATCTCGCGCGGTTAGTGGCCCGTTTGTTAGGGTACTGCTCCGGCATTCACCTGGTGTTGATCGGAAAAAAACACGGAAAACTACCGATCAGAACAGCCGGCCGCTAGAATTCTCCTCCAGACAGCGACTGAATTCGACCTAGCAATGTAGCTAGTGTCGAAAATTCTGCTACCGTCGGGACTCGAACCCTAGGGCCTCCCGGTCAGAGGCACTGCAGTGACATCAATCGATACCCTGTGCCACCTAAGGCCTCATTCACAATGCAAACTTAAACGTAACCGTAACGTAGTCGCAAAACCTAGAAATGGGTTATAAAGCGAGATCATTCACAATGCCTTGATGTAAACGTAGACGTGAGACGTAAACTTAAAGAGCTCGCAAGCTCCAAGCTTCTACGTGTAAGTTTACGTCGAAATTCTACCGAAGACCAATCAGAGAGCAGCATGAAAAAACAAATGCACAACAAAATCCGCGATAAAGAAGGTCGACTCCAGATCGATTCTTGTTAAATATATTTGCGGTACACAATTTAAAGCTCACTGCTCGCGTATAACCTCAATAGGTAGGGGCGCAACAGCTGCTCGCAAATGCAAAAGGCGATATCGATAGGAGAGTCGAAAAAATGCTAGAAACAAATCGATCAATATGTTGAATTCTGATTGGTTCAGGCAAAACCTACGTTCTAGCTTACGTTTGCTATTGTGAATGCTCGTTTTTACGTGCAAAGTTTACTGCATAAGTTTACGGCTTACGTTACGTTTACGTTTGCATTGTGAATGAGGCCTAAGTCGGTCGAAACAACAGTGCTTGTTGAAAACTGCTGGGGCGTGATCACCGTTTTTTGAAATACTAGTCCTTTGTTGTTTTGTGAGACTTCTATTATATAAAATTGTCTCAATGTCGACCTAGCAATAGGAAAACTCGAGTGGTCACTGGAAATTAAAGCCTGAATTATGTACAATGGAGATGAGTTTGCCCGACTTTTAGGGGCAAACTTCACCTAATTTAGGTGCTAAAATAGGTGCAAAAAAATAAAAATTGGTGCATGTTTACTAGGTACAAATATATTACATGATTTTATAATATAAAATGTATATCAAAACAACAAATCCACAAAAAATGTGGAGGTAAAACAGGTAACTTACATACAACTACATTTTAATACATATAGGCATCATTAATGATATTATTTGGGAAAGGAATTTATTGTAATTAAAATGCAAAATATTTACTACATAGACAAACATTTTTCGGGATACCTTTCCGTTAATTTAACAACAGCAATGAACATTGCCCTCAGTCCAAATGTCTGTCCGGTTCCGTCGTGAGTTTTGCAGCCCCTTGCGAAGGGCTGGAGTCCCTGAAGGGGCGCGGTGAGGGGTGGGGAACGTGAGAGGGCAATGGGCAATAGGATTTGTTTGAAATATGTCGTTGAGTTACCGATCGGTGGTAATACATGCGATCAAGCTCTTAGTTGAAACATCGTTGAGAAAATATCAGATTTGCCTTCAGAAGTGCGCAAATGTTAGACGTAAAATAGCAACATACTAGAACTCAACTGTGTTTGCTTCGAAGCACCTTTGGCATCGGCATGATATCCGGTAAAAAAAGGCAGCTGGAATCTGTCTTAAGTGGTGAAAGGTAGCAGTTTAAGAATGTTGATTTATTGATTAGTGATTCCGGTCGCGTAAACTGCTAAGATCATTAGTTCCGTAACTGGAGTGCATGTTTTTTATCACGGGAGGTGGCTGTGTTCTTTCCTCACTGGATGGCAAGATCCGGCGCTGCCCTACCCGTCGCATCGGCTTGTGGAGTGCCCAATCAAGGTATCTCCCCCAGCGGGACACCACTCTAACTGGACGAAGCAGGGGGGAATCACGATGGCGTAGGTTGTCGTGGTTTCTGGGGGAGTGTCGTAGACGACCATCCGCCTTTTTTACCGATAATTGGTAAAGAACAACAATGGGTCTCCTTTTGTTCTTCTGAGATTAAAAATAGATATAGGTTATTTTGGAGCAGTGTCGCAAAACAAAGTGCATGGCTTGCACAAACATTGATTTAACTTTAAACAATGTAATGTACGCACTCATGATAAGTGTTTATTGGGAAATAGGGAAGAAGTGGGGACAGAGAGTCTATTTAGGTGCAATGGTGTGATTTAGGTGCAAATTAGGTGAAGGAAAGTTACTGAAATGCTTCCAATTGGGTTCCATAACATGTTAGAAATAAAAAATGAAAGCTCCCAATGCGCTTTGTCTGTAGGTGCATCACCTAAAATTCCGGTCCTTAGAAATGAGTATTATTGAGATGATCTCTACGCATTAAATTAAGTAATGTTTCAATTTAGAATGTTATTAAATTAATTGAACTTAGTTTTAATGATTGTATCTGAGTTGCTTAGATTTTGTTAGATATTAGTGTTCTGAATTTGGAGAATGACATTCTCGTCATTCGATGGAGCTGCAACCTCAAGTTATTTTGTTGGGGAGAGGTGAAGGGTCCACAGCCGTCACTGGGCAGCGGGCATGAGAAATGAAACTGCCTGTAGTGCAGCAGTAACAGTTATTATTTGCTTGTATTCCATTAATAATCTTTCCTCTTTCGTCGTTATCATTTAATGAAAAATAAAACCGATTGGAGAAACTCGTTTGATTACCAAAAACACAAGCATTTATTTGAAATTCTGACGCCTGGAATCCATGATTCAAAACCATGACGATGTGGTTATAAATCATCCATGAATCACCGCACTTGCATCTGCTTAAAAGTTAAAACATCTCTTGATTACTCTGGGGTCCTGCAACTTAAGTCGAATTCCATATTATTCTAAGTCCGTACTATTGAACACATTTCAGAGGACAAAATTGTAAGACCAACAATTACACTTTTAATTGCATATCACAGCCAAGAGGTAGCGTAAAAATCGTCTTTCTTCATTAAATTAATCGACACAGTTCTTTAAAATTAAAATTTATTTTCATTCTATTCTCTCTGCAGGTGTCTTCAATACATGAAGTTCAGTATTCAGCTTGTTAATTTGTATCTCCACTCACCAGTTTTGAGAGCAAATTACTGTTGCTCACTCTTAGCATCCAAAATTACTCAAATGACCATTTCTAATAACTTACACAAGTTAATAATTCAAAAATATAGTATTTTTTTCGTGGAACATGGTAATTATTCAGCTCAACGAAATCAAGACAATCTAATCAACAAACATCAATTGTTTTCCTCATCTCTATGTAACCATGGAATCTTGCAAAACACGTCAAACTTCTTTCAACTAAGTACAAAGACAATGGTATTTTAATAATAAAGAATTGAACATATACTATTCTATTAAAAATAACTAAGATTTATAACAATTTGAAAGGTACGTTACACCACTGTTATCGTGAAATGTGTGCAGAGATCAATGGCTGCGGCACAAGATTGCGCAATATGGTACTACGCAAGTGACGAGTGAGGGACTTTCTAACCACGTGACTGGGATTACAACCCAGCCCCACTCAAAGCAACAAAACGCTACTGCGAAGTGAGGGATTCCCTCATCATGTGGCCATTAGTTGCTGGTTTATAACTGTACACAAACCATTGCTATTTATGAAACGCAAGCGAGAGGCGAGGGATTCCTTCACCACGTGTCCAGTAGTTGCTGGCTTTTAACCCACATCGCGCAATGCAACAAAACGCTAGCGAGAAGTGCGGGGACTCCCTCTCCACGTGACCAGTAGTTGCGGGCTTTAACCCCACACCGCGCCGAACTAAAAAAACCTAGCGAGAATTGTGGGATTCCCTCCCCACCTCAGGGATTCCTTCACCACGTGACCGCTCGCGGGCGAAGCGAGGTCGTGATGACCAGGGGCGGGGAAGGCGGGTGCGGCGGTGGGGGCAGCGGCGGCGGTGGGGGGCAACGACGGTGGCGGTGGCCGTGGCGGCGGCGGCGGTGGAGGCGGCTACGTGTCCGCCGCAATAAAAGCGCCAACGTGACGCGCATCGACCCAGTGAGCGGTCGGAGCCGCGCAGTGTACGCGAGGCGGGGCTTGGCTCGCCGCCCGCGCGGCGCGCGTAATCTCTGTCGCCGCCGCCGCAGCGCTGGTAAGTAATTCGCAGTGTTTTGTTTTGCTATCCTGCCCACCACACCAACAGGAGTGTTCAGAAAACCACACACGGTGGGGTGATGTGAGATCACAGAAAAATACGCAGACCTAGATATTGATTTTATACCTTGGTAATAGTAATACGGTAAACCCTCGTTAGCACGAACTGGCTTAACACGAATACCACCGTGATACGAACAAAACTTCGGTCCCGGCAAGTGAATACGCTAATGCGGACATTTATAATACTCGGATAACACGCATTTTTATAACATGAACTCCGATAATTTTGGTCCCTTCGAATTCGTGTTAATGGGGGTTTACTGTAGTATATTTCTAGTTCAATGGTTTTTATTCAAGACTAAACAGTGTTGCTGTTTATACTTGCTGTAAAAAAAAGTAATATGGGGACTATTTAAAAAGGTGAAACGGTCAGAAAAGATATGTCATGGTATACGTAATATCAATAATAAAATACAAAATAGACATTGTTTTATATCTAAATCATACTCGTAAATATGACATACGTTTACATGTAAAAATACCACAAATATAATATCTGCATCTTTTTCATTAATGTAATAAACATGTATAAAAACGTAGCCCAAAATATTGATGTGTTTTTATTGAAGTGATTTAAGACCTACAAAATTACCGCATTCCTAAATTTTCTGAGCATATCTCACTTGATAATTTTTGCATGACACTGGTAATTGTTACCTGATATTGTGCATCGATCTAATGCAACGGCGACTTCTCAAGATGTCTATTTCACGCTTGAGCGGGGCAATAATGTAACAATACCAATACCAATAAGTAGCAAACTTTACTATACTCCAAATTCCTCTACATTGCGAATCTGTTTTTGGACTGTCTCGCTGAAATTGTTCTCTGTGGTAATCTTGCCTTACAACACCACAATTCTTCGGTAAAAATAAGAAAGAATAAAGTAGTAAAGTGGATATTAAAAAAACATAATTGTTCCTAGTTTATAATACGATGTCAGCAGCTTACAATCATCTACCCTCTTATTCCGTACGAAGCCAGTTGTCGATTCTTTAAATGCAATCCTCTCTTCTCCGGGTTGTGTTTAAATACATCGTTCTGAATAAGTGGGTGAATATCTATGTTTATAGCACACTTTTCCTACACTTGCATCAGTGAGTTTCTGGAATTTCTGCCTAAATTACACAAATGGCTATTTTTGGGTGTGCTTTAACGCCAGAGTAATTTTTTCGTACGCCGGACTTGATGAGAAGAGGCGATAAAATATATTTCTAGTTTCTAAAAACGGAGATTAATCGTGTATTTTGTAATTCCCAGGCCTGCTTAGGAGGCCAAACCTTATTTGCGAGGCTTTGTAATGAGCATTGTCTGTGCTTTCTTCTTTACACAAGAAGCTTCAACGTTTCGTGTATCCTAGTTTCATTCCAAGCAATATCTCAGTCAATTGAAACTCCACATACATTTGTCATTTTTGATTTTACTTTCACGCTACTGCTTACGCGGTATAGGGAAGGTGTTGTAATGCTGCGGGAAAAAACGGTGAATTTTCGACACAATAAATCTCTTATTCCCGGGCCCTGGTAATGAAAATATGGAAATATCTTGTCCCTGTTTTTAGTAAATTACTTCCTCTAACACGTTATCTGGTCAGAAACCATATATTGTGTGTCCTCAAGAACAAAACCGAAAAATTGATTGACGCCAAAAACGTCTGCCCGTTTGTCCGTCTGTCCGTTCCTCCGTCTGTCTGTCCGTCCCTTCTTCCGTCTCCCTGTCCGTCAGTTCCTCCGCCTGCCTGTCCGTCCGTTCCTCTATCCGTCCGTTCCTCCGTCTGTCTGTCCGTCCGTTCCGTAGAAAGCAGATCTACAAATACGAACATGTTCAATTTTTCGAAAATAACTATTTTCGTAATTTTTCGTCAAACTAATAATTTTAAAATTTGAAACAATAATTTGCCCAGAAACAGCTCCAATTTTTCTTTAATTTTTTTTCACGTAAAGAAATTGGTGCTGGTCGCATTTTCCGCGCACTTTATGTTTTCGAAATGTGGAGAAAAATCGAAATGGTGAATTCAAATTTCCCGCGCGTTTGAGGAGGTGTCATTTTGATTATAAAAAATAAGAAAAGATAAATAATGAATTATAATAATCGTAAACTTATTATAATTTACTTAAAGTTATATTTTTATTTGATAGCATTAGCACCGTTGGAAACGTTTGTGATATTTTCAAGAAATTTACATGTATATTCGAATGTACTCTTGTGAAAGGCCAAGCTAGAAGTTAGTAATATTTAACTGCCGTATCTACAATTTTTTTATGGTAGGACTGATGGGAACAAATTAGAAAAAAATTGAAGTAGAAATTAGAACTCCAGAAAATCGTTATCGTAATTTTATAAGTCGTGGGACTTTTAAAAGTTTTGTATTTAACTTTATAATATACTAGCTGGTGTACCCGGCGTTGCTCGGGTTTATAGTAAATTATTAGTCAGGGAGAGGAATTCCATTTTTTCATACCCTGCGGTGGGGCCTACTATCTCTTCTGTTGTATCCCTTCTCCCCCCTGCTCCTTCCTGCCATGCTCTGCACGGCCACGCTTCGATAGTCCTGTCTTCTCTTCACCCCCATTTGGAAATTTCCGGTCTACCTCGCTCACTTTTCACAAAAATTATATTTTTCTTATTTGGGCTTCCAGCTCCTAAAATTTCTTCACTTTATAACTAAAAACAATAAACAATTCTAAACTACAGAATAAAAAACTTGTAGACTCACGTATATTTTGTGTTTTTTTTTTGGTGGAGTTTCACATATTACTTCCAATACTGTCAATAAATTGTCACATTGTAAAACTTACTCTTTTTTATATTTTGTCTTCTCTTGTATTCATAACCAAATATTTGAAATTGATCTGTCAAATCGTGACCTTGAAGGGACTGACTGTTTTAAGCGAAGTTTAACATGCCAGAGTTCTCGCACGGAGACGCTAGAAGATAGATATGGAATATGAATGTATATGTCAAAACGTAATTGACGAATCATAATCATAAAAGTAAATGAAAGTATCAATATTGAACGTAATTGCCAGTATTTATAATTATTTTGAAGACGAAAAATATCTATAAGTTTAAACTACGTATAGAATAAAACTTATTTTTTTACGTACTACATCAATTAATCATAACATTGAAGCAATACTGATCCATCAACATGTACATTATGGGTACACACTAAATTGACAATCTTCTGAACAAAACCATATTAGCTTCATTATTTGATCTGAAGTGCTATATATTAAGGATCTTGAAATGTGAATAACAGAAACCAATTCAAGCGTTGCGAGCAATTGCAATGCAAAATAATAACACAGATTAGTCTCTATATATAAGTGATCATTGCTTAATTACATATTACTGCACTAATCTTCTGCACATAATGAAGAAAAAAATCAACTGGATGAAACAAAAACATACAAACATTTTACATTTTACCAATTTGAACGTGAGAACTGTGTAAATAGTCAAATTGTGAGTGCTATTGAAAAGCAACCCTACTACGTAGAGAATTATTTACATTTGCATCCCTCCTTGCAGTATTATTTTCAATAGTGCGAGTGAGTACTTCAGCAAGTCGCACTTCTCTTAATAGCCGTTTCAAAACGTTTATAGACTGCCCATCTATTCGCACTTGTATAGTCTGTTTTGACAACTTGACACTCGCATTGTTTCAAGAAATTCAATGTTTACAAATTTCTGTAAAAGAAAAGGTCGTTTAGAATGTATACGATATCTATATATAGTACATTGTAGATTACTGTATATTCTGTACTATATATTATTGTACATTGCACTGTCTCAACCTACCTCAATTTCTGTACAAATTCAAACTCCAATGTTTTATAGCTACTTTGTACATATCACGGATTATGGATAATGCATGTACCTTGTCATCTTTACCACTTTAGTTACCGATTTCTTTCGAATATTCCACCAATGTTCAGAACTAATAAATCACCACCGTTCATACAGGTACATTACATAACCTTATTCCAAGTCCAATGAATCTCGTAATAATTCTGGACATTGATGAAACCAGTAGTAGATCTCAGACGTCATCCTCTGGTGGCGCACAGCTAAACTATTGACATTGATGCGCTCTTGAATCTGTGATGTAAAGCTATGCCAAAAATGTCGAGAAAAGTAATTATTTTGTAATTATATTACGGTTTATAATTGTAAATCATAGCCTATAGTACTCCAGACCTTTAAAGGAAGTTAGCACAAAAGTTTCATCGGCATTGGTTCAGTAGATTCAGAGATTACCGCGTTGGAAGACAACGCACTTCTGTCTTTATATATTAGTATAGATATAGATAGATATAGATATAGATAGATAGATATAGATAGATATAGATAGATAGATAGATATAGATATATAGATATAGATAGATAGATATAGATATAGATTTATAAGTTACTTTATAAGTTAAACTTTTATAAGTGTGATATTTCATTAAATTTTCAATTATTTTTTTTTCCTTAATTGTGATTATAGTCATTAGTTATGAGGTAGGACTCTATAAAATGAATCAAAAGACGCTAACTTAAAAATAGGTTGTACAGATATTCATAATTATTATTTCATATATTTACAAGTAATTTTATTACTTGTTAAATACATGAAATAACTAAACATAACACATTATTTGGCGTTTGAAGATCATCGAGGAGCTTGAATTATTTAATCACTAAATACATTCACATCTTTAATGTTCATACATTTTTAATTTTTTCGGGAGGGGGGGATACTTTTCAGCATTGCCACGGCCCCAAAATTGTCTAGCTTCAACACTGGAAATTGTCAAATATCGCTGTTGACTACACTTCCCCGCACAGGGATGAGGATGGCGAGTTTAGGTGCAAGTAAGAATGATATATTTTATTTAGGTTTTCAGCCGAGAATGGGAAGGGCAAGGAAGAGGAAAGGGTAAGAAAAATATTTTAGCATAGGGAAGCGTTGTTGTGTCAGCAGTGTTAAATCTATGCGTCTAGTTTGATGTAATGTCATGTACATAACGGTCATTTATGTCTAGTCATTGTGTGCCCTCTGTGTTAAGTGGTGAAAGGTAGCAGTTTAAGAATGTTGATTTATTGATTAGTGATTCCAGTCGCGTAAACTGCTAAGATCATTAGTTCCGTAACTGGAGTGCATGTTTTTTATTACGGGAGGTGGCTGTGTTCTTTCCTCACTGGATGGCAAGATCCGGCGCTGCCCTACCCGTCGCATCGGCTTGTGGAGTGCCTTATCAAGGTATCTCCCCCAGCGGGACACCACTCTAACTGGACCAAGCAGGGGGGAATCACGATGGCGTAGGTTGTCGTGGTTTCTGGGGGAGTGTCGTAGACGACCATCCGGACCCTCAGTCTCACGGCGTCACTCACGTCGTTAGCTTGGTGCAGATAGTGAGTAGGCGATGCTAAGCTCCTGGTAGCCGGGTCCGCCCGACTACCCACCAGTTGGGTCTATGTCGAGTCGACCTTTGGGCAGGATCCAGTGAAGAATGCTCTAGGGGTACTCTGGATCCCACATATAGATTTCCGGCGGGAAAACTGATACCACCCGTCAGGTTGCCCAGGTTCCCACGGTATCCACGTCGATAATCTAAAGATGAAGGTACTGGGGAGACGAGATGGGGGCTCCGAGCCGCCCGGATCTTAGTTCGCGTGGCCTCCAGGTGGGCTCTCGGCTTTCGTCATGGCAGTGACCCCATACTCTGGGCAACGAGGAGAAAACTTGTTCTCGGCGCACGTAGCTAGCGCATTGTCTTGACTCCGGTACTAGCCTGGATAGCTAGGAGCTCTGAGCCAGCAGGGCGGCCCCTACCAAGGCATTATACGGGAGTTGCCGTGACGGTAAACTGGGTTCCGGCTGGATCCGGCCGTCAGCCTGTCGACGTACTTGTACGTCGGACGAGGGTGTGGATAAAGGCGAAAAGCCATAGATGCCCACCCCGGGAACTTGTCTCTCTGATGAAGCAATGTTCATGGTGTTGTAGATCACATAGGGTTTGTACTGGATAAAGCTCTGACCTCGTGACTGCTCTCCCATCATGTGCGTTAATGTAGTTCAAATAAGTTCATGTAAGAGTGTGTGAATGTAAGGGTTTTCCCTTACATGCACACTAGCGGGACAGTGCGGAGGGAAATATCGCGGGCGGTTTGTGACCCGTACTACGCCGGTCTATATAATTAAATGAAATAGTTTATGATAAAATTTGGAGGCTTCGTCAGAAAAATTCGAGTAAGAAAGATGTTCTGGCCGCAGTCCGTTCTTTCTTTCCTGATTCTAAATCAACTGTTTGATTGATTGATTGTTAGTGATTCCGGACATGTCAACTGCTAATGTTGTTATTCCCGTAAGTGTAGTGCATTTTTTCCTCGGAAAGTGGCAGTGATTCGCTGGATGGCGAGATCCGGCGCCGACCTACCGTCGTCTAGTGGGGTTTCCCCCTAACCAGGACTCTCCCACCAGCGGGACACCGCCCCAGCCGGGACAAGCTCTAAGCCCCCGACCGGTTTCTCGGCATGTGCGGTAGTGTAGTGCATGTCAGTGTGTGTGTAAGTAAGAGGAGAGGATAGGACAAGGAAGAGGTAGGAAATATGGTGCGCATCCCTGGTTCGCTTGTTAAGGTACTGCTCCGGCACTTGCCTGGTGTTGATCGGAGAAACCACGAAAAAACACCCATCAGAGTAGCCAGCCACTAGAATCTCCCCCCAGAAAGCGACTGTATTCGACATAACTGACAAGCTAGTTGCGAAAATCCTGCTACCGTCGGGATTCGAACCTAGAACTCTGACCTCTAGGTCAGAGGCACTGCAGAGACATCAGTTGATACTCTGAGCCACCTCTCCTGGTAACACTCTTCGATGGATCCGAAATTTTCATGTGGTACGGATCGTATTCGAGATGTAACTAAGAAGTACGCAAGTAAGGGACATATTCACAACAACCAGAAAAAACACTCACCAAACTTCACAGTGACACTAAAAAAATATTAGATGAGCTGATTGCTTGATATCACGTAATAGAAAAAGGGAAAAAACCCGCACACTTTTAAAGTTACAGCGTGTCCTTGCGGAACGTAACTAGCGTATCACTGAGACAATAGCTACCCATTGAATTTACTTAGGATTTTCGGCTTATCACCGTCAAAAGCTAGCAAAGATACCATTAAAGATACAATTTCAATGTAAATGTTACCAGGGGCCAATACAGAAATTATGTGAGAGGATGGATTTTGGGCAAAACGTAGTCCATTTTTTTAATTAAAAATATATTTAGTTTCAAATAAAACAATAAGTTTTTTGAAATCTAATGTAATCAATATATAGTAATTGTTTTGAATAATTTGGGTAAATGTACAAAAAAAAAACAACGGTTATGTCCCACGATGCATCGATTCCTGAAAAACGTTAACTACTCGGAAACCAAATAACAGAAAATCTAGAAGGAAAGTGCGCATGAAAAATGCAGAGAATAGTTTGTCACTTCAAACAATATGCAGCCAATGTGATTATGAAACCGGACGGAAGGAAATAATGAAGTTCGAAATGTTAATAGAAAGAGTGACGTATGATGATGTTCCTTTTAAAATGTCATGTGTTGTCAATCGCGTAATATGCACAACGCTAAGCCACCAATTACTAATACGGTTGCTCATAACTTCAACGGAATCGTTCACCTCACTGCAACGGCATCCTGGACAATGATAAAACTTTTAGGATATGTTTCTTTACCTAAAACCGTTTTGTATAGAGGTAAAGTTATAAAAACCGTTGCTCGAATATCAGACTAATAAATGTAAGGGTAGGAAATCTGGGAAACCCAGGGAAAAACGGATTCAGACCGGGGGACATTCAGGAATGATGCACAACATCATAGCGTTGCGTACTCGGATTTTGTCACTTCACTACCAGATACTTCTTTTATAAATCCCGTGCACTTTGAGAATGAACCATTGGCCCCATCCCCGACATGGGTTGTGGTAATTTTCTAGTTAGCATCTTAGAGACCAGCAAGATTTGCCAAGATTTCATTAAGTAAAAAATCCCAATCATTATCGTACTTTTGCAACATTAATTTTTTTGCAATTTTTCAAAATACTGAAAGATCACAGAAAATAGCACCTTCGTCATTATTAAAGCGAATTTATACTTGGGTTTTTCTAACGAGGCATCTGAGGGTAGTATTTGCAAATTAGAATACGGTACGGCTCTTCGCGTCTTTCTCAGTCGTACCGCTAGAGTCGTTTGATCTGGAGCACTGCTTGTTACGGCTGCGATCTTACGACATCTTGCGGCAGAACCGACGAAGACGCAAGAAGTTGTGCCAAATTCCATCTTGGTCCTACTACCCTGAGATACCTCGTTAGAAAAACCCAAGTATAAAAGGCGTACTTAAAGCGTACTTCGCGAAAAAATGTTAAAGATAAAATTTGAAGCCATTTTTGAGAAAATATTATTTTAAAATTGTCGTTACTTCACACAAAATAAGCGAAAACTTCTGATGTAAAAACTTCTGATCTACGTGACCTAATTTGAAGATCTATCTTTTAAAAAAGTAATTTCATAAAGGAAAAATGTCTATCTTCAATTCTGTAAGAAGTTGCCAAAAAATTGTAATGTAATTTTTGTCATTGTTGTGATTTTCGAAAATTCAAAGAGATCTACGAGAATGTGACTTTTCCCATTTTTAAGCGCTCTTTGCTCAATCCGAGATAAAATTGAAACCAAACATTTGGAGGCTTTTTTAAGAAAAGATTGAAAATTTTGAGACTTCATGTAAAGTACCTCCGAAACTCGAAATATCTTAATCAAATTCGCAAGGTCTCGAGCTAGGCTATATCGATAAGGAACATCGATTTGGAAGAAAATCGTCTGAACGGTGTAAAAGACAGGGCAGACGTGGGCTACAGACAGACGCTTGGGGTAGGGAGTTTTTAGGGTACTTTACATGAAGCCGCCAAAATATTTTCAAATTTTCTCAAAAATGACTCCAAATTTATTGATTAAACTTTGTTCTCAGATAGCGAAAAGAACGCTTAAGAGAATGTAGTAAGTTTCGTTAAATCTCAGATTTTTTGAAAATTACAAAATGCAATTTTTTGGAGCCTCTTCCTACAACTTTAGTATTGAAGATGGAGAGATAATATTGAATATTGAGATTTTTTCTCTTTGGATGCAATTTAGAATGCTTAAAGAAAGATCTTGAAATAAGATCATGTACATTTTTTCGAAAAAATATGTATTTTCCTTTACATTTGGGCGAAATCTAGGCAATTTTTCATTTTAAGAAAATTCTAAAAGAACCAAATATTTTCTTTACATTTTGTCTTCAGGTGTGTCTAGGGACTGTAAGAAGAATGGTTCCAGTCCCATTTTCGACGAACTCCCATATTTTCGAAAGTTGCAAAATATAAAAGTACAAAATTGAAGATACAGATTTATTATTGCCTTAGTTGCAAACAAAGTCTCAAAAAAATCAGCGCTTTAAAAAGTTCATGTGTTTTTTGAAAAAAAATAATAGATTTCGGGAAATTTGGGTTCAAAAATAATGCAATCAAAAAACATTTTCTCAAAAACCGCCCTAAAGATTGTATTTGAAAAGTACAAACAGTCACAAACTTCTGGTTATAAAGAAAATAGGTTTCGCTTAAGTGGCTTTGCCTGGTAAGGCTAAGTGCTAACTCCGAATGCTGGGAAGGGGGAAGTTCCTACCTCGAAAGTTAGTGATAAAACCATGAGAATGCAAATTCATTTTTCATTTGGGGGGATGGGTGGGGTCGATGAGAGAGTCGTTATGGCTAAGCCAAAACCCGATCAAAAGTGCCAAGTGAAAATTATATTAAAGTTAAATTAACTTCATACCTAGTTTTTTTAACGTGGCGTCTCAAGGTCACGCGCGAAAGAGGGAGAGGGTAGGCAGGCTCCAATAGGGAGCCGTAAACGTCGATGTTGCAGCTCCCATTTGAATCATAGAATTGGCAGCAGAAGTCCAGGCACTATGGCACCTCAAAAAAGTCCATATTATTCCTCTGTCATTTCTAGCACTGTGGTTGGTGTGAGCATGTTGGTGAGTCAGTGATGATCATGAGTTTCACCAATCCATAAAAATTTGGAACTTAAACAAATACCCAAAGACACATTCAAAATTATGCAAAATTCTATTATCTTGAACAAATGCAAGACTGTATGAAAATTCCTAAATTGCGACGAAACATGAATTGATCTGTGTCTTGGTTATTAACCCAACAAAAAGTCAATTAAAAACCCAACGAGCATCCAGAAAAACAGGGTTATATAGTAAGAAATCGAGATCCGCCGAATATGGGGCGTAGAAGCACAGGTCGTCCCGATAGTAATCGGAGCTCTGGGACTTTTTCCGCAAAATTTGTGTAAGGATTTGGGTACACTCGCAGGTCATTCAAAAGATTGGTAAAGGCAAGACATTGCTTTATTGGGAACAGCCCACATTTTAGGCAAAGTATTGAAGAAGCACCGCTTTAATCCTTAAGAAACTGCAACTCTGAGTAAAGTTTATATCCAACTGACTCATAAATCTTTATTCGTGAATTAGAGAAATAATATTATTAATAATAAAAAAATTAACAACAATAATAAAAACATTTCATTTTAATCACTACATATGAATTAAATCCATGTTCAGCAATATATTCCGAAAAATTAATTAAATATTGAAATGACACCCAAAAATGTTTTTAGTTTTTTATTATAATTATATTTTTGTAAAAAACAAATAGGTGATACTTGTCTCTAGAAGCGTTAAATCAATTCATGTTTTGGTCGAATCTAGAAACTTCTTGTTTTTTTCATAAATTTTATCACTTCTAAAACAAGAGTTCTGGGAATTATATAGCTATTTTTATCAGTGCTATGATCATTATTGATCTGGGCTGTCCGGGGGACGCCGCGTCGAAGGCTGGGGTGCCGACGTTTCGACCGACATATCGCGGTCCTCTTCAGGTCTGTACTGCGCAGTACAGCCCAGTACAGGCGCAGTACAGGCGCAGTACAGCCCTGAAGAGGACCGCGATATGTCGGTCGAAACGTCGGCACCCCAGCCTTCGACGCGGCGTCACCCGGACAGCCCAGATCATGACTCTGGCCGCGGAAGCCTACGATATTATGATCATTATTGTTATTTCAGCTGTTAAATTCTAAATTGCATTTCTTTTGTTTCAGTGTGCTTGGGGCGGCGGCGACAAATTACGACCGACATTCTTGCCTCCATCTCAATGCAAAATCTCAATGATCCCATGTTATTTCCTTCCCATTGATATCACTTCATTCTGCACTCCTCTTTTCTTTCCCACCTTCACACTTTCTCCCCAACTCGAAGAGATCTTGCGTACCAGCACGCAAACCCTCACGCCTTGATCTGGTAGGATAACTGGCGACTCCTATAAAGTCGCCAAACTATCTACCAAAGAAATACCAGGTTACAAAGACACGTCAGCGTACTTTTTTTTTTTTTTTTTGTGTGTGTTGGAAGTGATGTCGGGAGTTTGTATCTCTCATCGCAAACTTGACTCTCGCACAAACGCACTCAAATGAAAACAACCGCCTTAACGAAGAAAACAAACAAGTTAAGCTCGAGTCTTCAAAGAGGATATCTGGATCCACGTTTGGGACTCAAAAGAGATGACTGATAAAAAAACGCCTACCATCCATCCAACATTATGGGATGCAATGCAATACTATAGCATGCAATCCAGCAATGAAACAACAATCTAATACATCATGAACTGTCCACGGGCATCTTAATAACGCCAAATGACCTTCAACATCTAATTAAATCGAGAACTGCCTTTTGGCATTGAATACTATCAAGGATTACCCTTGAATTTTTACATACTAATACAAGAACTTCCCCTGGGCACTTATGTACCAACATTGCCGATAAACATCAAAGCAAAGCTGGTTCCAATAACATTTTAGTAACATCAAGAAGTAACAGATACTAACTTTGTATCAAGAGCTGTGATTATGAAAGTTGCCTTTAGGATCCACTACTATTCAGGATCACCCTTGAATTTTTATGCAAAACAACAACTGTCCATCGGCATTTACAACCAAAATTTGTCGTTAAACATCAAAATAAATCAGGCTCCAAAAACATCTTACTAACATCAAGATCTATCAAGATACACATGGCAAGAGAGGAGATTAGGAAAGTAACAAGAATAAGAATGAAGATCTAAGTAACTTCAAGAATTTATTAACATCTAATATAACAGGAATTAATAAGACATAGAAAGTATTTGAAATGCTTGTAACATCAGATTGGTTAGTTATCGCCCGTGTGTGTAAAGCGTCAGGTTTCGTTCGTTGAGGAATCCGCGGTACCCCCGAATTTAAAACTCTGGAGGACACCTGGGGGGAGAGGAGATATCTCTGATCAACTGATCGTTGTAAATTCTTCTGGATTGGCCATAACACACGAAACAATGAAGCATGTTTTGTTAGTGGCAAACAAGATGTCTTTTTCGAAACCAAAATGGCTGCTAGTACCGCGACAAGCTTTTGATTCTCACTTGCTTCAAAATCATGTTCTGCGTACATCTCGTATTTCATTTTTCTTTTTAAAAATTAAATTATTATTTTGTATAGGAAAAATGAAATACGAGATGAATCGTAGAACATAATTTTGTAGCAAGTGAGACACAAACGATTGATTAATATTAAATATTATTATACAATATTAATCAACACGCCGTTTTTGCTTTGGAAAAGAAATTCCGTCTTTCTTGCTCCTAAAAAATGAGCTTCACAGTTTCGTATGTTAAGGCCTATCCAGAAGAATTTATAGAGATTGAAGTACATCAACGAACGTGAAATTTGCACTTTTTCAAGAAGCAGACATTAACACTTTAATGTGATTTGTAATCAATTGATGCTTCAAATATTGAACACAATTTTAATGTATTAATTGTAAGGATCACCAAAAAAAGTTTCGCCAAAATACATACTTGGCTGCCCGGGAGACACCGCCGCGACCTAGGCTTACATGCCAACATTTCGGACGCCATTTTGCGACCTTCCTCAGGGCGAAATGCATTTAGATCTGAGGAAGGGTGCAAAATGGCGGCGGCAACGTTGGCACCTGTGCCTTGGACGCGGCGTCTCCCGGACAGCCAAGTAGTTGCCGACTCCGGCCGCTGAAGGCAACATTCTCTTTCGTAACAATACTTTACGCAACACATCAAAAAAATTTTGTGGCATTGCGAATTTTTTTCTAACCCTCTTGTTACGTTTTGAAGCATTTTTTAAAGAAATTTGAGATTCGGCAGAATTTTTTTGGAACTTTCCATCAGAAAACTCGTTTCACAATCATGCCATTCGTTATATTCAAATGAAAAGATGTAAAAAAAATTAGTCAACTCATCTTGACAGAAAGTGCGATCCGTTCGTTACTAACAATCTCAGATCGGAAGCATTTGCCCCCTTCCCTCTTCTCCCCCCATCTCAGTCATGGGCGGATTAAGACAAGTATTCGGACTGCAATCCAGGCGCCAAGTTCTTTAATGAAGTGGAAATAAATCTAAAAATAAATGACTAAATTGAGAGTCTTTCATTAAAAAAATATTCCGAGAATTTTGAATTTCAGCTCCTTGTAGCTATCTGCAGGTTGAGTAAAATATAAACTTGGTCGAAGTTCTTATAATACTGTGGCTAATTGGATCCTATACTAATCTCCCGTTCGATTCTATACTTGTGTCCCATTCAATTCTAAACACATGCCTCATCCAATCCTATACACTAGACAATGTACTTCAGCTTCCGGGTCAATGACCATCTCGATCAGTTTTTTGTCCAGCTTCCCTGATCGATTCAGCAAATGCTGAGATGGCCCCTTGTTTTGTTTCTGGGCATTAATGTAGCTTAACAATGATCACGTTTTGTTGAAATCTCCTTTAACTTTGTGGCGGCGATGGTGTAACGGTTAGCGTATCGGACTGTTATACCCAAGTTTGCGGGTTCGAACCCGATCGAAGCCGTGGATTTTTAAGGGCGAAAAAATCCTTCGTACGCCTTCCTTCGGAGGGGAAGTAAAGCCGGCTGTCCCATGTTAGTAGATTTACTGCATGTAAAAGATCCTCAAGCCTAAATGACGCCTCTGAGCTAAATTCAAATCGCCTGTTTCGTCGCCCAAGTAATACCTTCTTTCTACCATGGTTGGTGAAAGGAGCGTAGCGGAATTTGCGTGGTCAGACGGAAGAGCAGGCCTCATGGCCTGAGTCTCGCCACGTAAAATAAGGCACATTCAATTCAATTTAACTTGTAGTGATAGCATTAGAGCCGGGGGGATGTGTTATTTGTTTGTTAAAAAAATCAAATCTGCACTTCGTTTACCGATGCAAATAAGTTTTCTACAACTCGGGAGCGAATACTTCTAGTTTTTTTAAATGTTGCTAATTTCTTTTTAAATTTAATTTCATTATTATTATTACTATTTTTTATTTAATTTTTAAAAACTTTTACTCGTGTTTCAACTATTTATAGTTAACATGTTGGGAAGGGATTCTGGAGCTCAACAGAACTTGCGGAGATTCTCCCCCATACATCACATACAGTTTTAAATGTTCTTTGACTAAATCAAAGCAAATTAAATCAAAACCGATGCAATGCTATACATTCAACGCTCCAACCGATCATATACTTCCCTAGTCCATCACCCTGCGTTTTCAATTCCCTGGCTCACCACTGTACTACCCGTCGTCCCGACGGTACATAACTACTTGGTTGACCGAGAAACGGCGCATCCCACCTCACGCGTTCGTGCCAACGATTTGGCCGCCATTCTGCGAAGTTCCTCAGAACGAAATGTGCCATTTCGCCCTGAGGAAGGTCGCAGAATGGCGGCCGAAACGTTGACGCGTGTGCCTAGAGGCGTCCAGAATGGGAGCAGCTGGGGCAACCTGCTCAGGCCCCGACTTCATTGGGGCCGCAAATTATTATTTTTTTCTTCATTCAAAAGAAATGAGAAATATATTTATCGCTAATCCAAATTTAACGCTGTAAGTTATTTCTGATGCATGGAAAAGTGAATTCTGTTTATGAATTGGAGGAGGGGATAGTTTTTTTGTTTGAAATAAGCGGCCACGTTGTACCAACTGCCCCGGCCTCTGGTTTCCTCCGGGCGCCCCTGCGTGTATCTAGGACCCGCAGCCAAGTAGCTTTGAATGGGACTAGTCGCTCTCCCGCGCAGACAAGTAGTTACTAACTTCGGCCAAGTGCAGACGACTCCGGTTGAAGTGAACGCCAGGGGACTAACATTTTTGGTTCATTATATCAGAGGTTCGCTACATCAGATGTCAAAATTAAATGGAATTTCAACACGATTGATTAATATAGAGATACAGCGAAGTACATTAACAGCACGAACAGAAAATTTGAATGTTTTTATTTGTTCTTAAAAAGTCAATTATTTTCAATTGTTTGCTTCGTTCATCAGTAGTTTTTCTAGATCCTTCTCGAGAGTTCGTGCCTGAATTTGTGACGCTGAGACGATGTACTCTTTTTCCAGGAGGGACTCTATTTCCAGGTCGTCGTATTCCCTGCGTTCACTGCAACCGGAGTGGCGGGGCGCCCCGTGTCTTAAGTCCGCGCCGTGGCGGGCCCAGTCCTCCGCCCTGCCGCGCAGCGAGCGCGCGCGCGCGGACGCCGGGTCGGGCTTCGTGGGCCTTAGAGCGGCGAGGGGCGTCGGGGGGCCGCGGCCGCGGATTCCGACAGGGCTCGCGAGGGACACCGGTCGTTCTACACACCGGGTGATCAGGGCCCACCCCTGCAGAACAAGACATGCGGGCCGCCCACGAACCTTCGCCGACTCCACTGAAGATCAGCCCCATCTGCGCAGCGCGTGGCGCGCTCCCAAGCGCGCCCTGTTGGAAAGGAGCGGCACTAGAGGGCTCGACGGCTGACTCGCGAAGGAAAGCAATTCCTGGCCATTTTGTGTAAGTACACGCACTACCGGGAGCGGTAGCTCAGTGCATCAACTGATGTCACTGCAACGCCTCTGACCGGGAGGTCCTAGGTTACACTCCCCACGGCGGCAGGATTTTCGACACTAGCTTTTCAGCTAGGTCGAATTCCGTCGCTGTCTGGATGAGAATTCTAGAGGCCGGCTGCTCTGATCGGTAGTTTTCCGTGGTTTCTCCGATCAACACCAGGCGAATGCCGGAGCAGTACCCTAACAAAAGGGGCCACGGACCGCGCGCGATCTTTCCTTCCACTTCCTTGTCCTATCCTCTCCCCTTACACACACACACACACACACACACACTTACAGGAACATGCACTACACTACCACATTCCGGGAGACCGGGAGATAAGCTTAGAACTTGTCCCGGCTGGGGCGGTGCCCCGCTGGTGGGAGAGTCCTGGTTAGGGGGAAACCCCACTAGCCGACGGTATGTCGGCGCCGGATCTCGCCATCCAGCGGGAGAAGATCACCGCCATCTCCCGAGAAAAGAACATGCACTACACTAACGGGACTAATGACCAAAGCAG
Organism: Teleogryllus occipitalis; assembly: GCA_011170035.1. Classification (NCBI taxonomy): domain Eukaryota; kingdom Metazoa; phylum Arthropoda; class Insecta; order Orthoptera; family Gryllidae; genus Teleogryllus; species Teleogryllus occipitalis. Next base: position 109,364 of record BLKR01004350.1, read on the forward strand.
TTGACGCGCCCGGAAACACGAAAAAATCAATCAATCAATCAACGAACGCCACTCTTATACTTGGGGTTTTCTAACGTGGCGGCTGAGGGTACTATCTCCAAGATGGAATTCGGAACGGCTTTTTGAGTCGTTTTCAGTCCTGCTGCAAGATGTCCCATGATCGCGACCGCATCAAGTAGTACTGCAGATCAAGGCGACACACAAAGGACTGAGAATGATTCAAAAAGTCGTGCAGAATTCCATCTTGGAGATAGTACCCTATAGTTTGGTGGAATTGTTAATGTATGTATGCATCCCCATCTCGATCAGTAAATGAGCTTGGCTGTCCAGGTGACGCCGCGTCGAAGGCTGTGTTGCCGACGTTTCGACCATCTTTTCGTGGTCTTCCTCAGGGCTGTTGCCACGACAAGATGGTCGAAACGTCGGCAACACAGCCTTCGCCGCGGCGTCACCTGGACAGCTAAGATCATTAACATGACTCTGGCCGCGGAATCCTACGACTTCACCCATCTCGATCAGGTTTTTCCTCCAGTTTCCCTGGCCCTTTGAATAAATGCTGGGATGGCCCCTTGTTTTGCTTCTGAACATAACTTCATTATCTACGGACGTCTATTAGAATTCAGTGGGAAACGGTTATTCGAATTATCTTTCTCCTTCTTGTCGCGACAGGAAGTATTGTTCCTTGACGAAGGACATGATGAGGGATAAGAGCCCAAATTTATTGCTGATTTGCTCTTGAAAATATATTTTATTACATCAGAGCGAATACTTTTGTTAACAATCCTTGCAAAAAACACTCATTGTTTTCTGTATTCAAAATTCAATTAATATATGCCTTAGGAATGGGAACACAGAATTATGAAAATCTGCACAGAATTCACTTCTCCCCATAGCATGTCACACACAGATTTTAACTATTTTTGACGTAAAATAAATAAGTAAATGTACGAGGAGATGGTGGTGCTTCTACGCAGGGATGGTGTGTGTGTGTGTGTGTGTGTGTGTGTGTGTGTGTGTGTGTGTGTGTGTGTGTGTGCAAAGATGGTGGAGTGTGTATGCAAATAATAATGGAGTGTGTATGCAAGGATGGTGGAGCGTATGCATGCGTGGTTGGGTCTTTGAATTCAAAGACACTGGAGTGGTGTATATGAGAGTGGTGGTGTGTTTGCAAAGATGTTGGTGTGTTTTCAAGGGTGGTGGTAGGTATAAGCAAGGATGGTGATGTGTGATTGCAAGGATGGTGGTGTCTGAATGCAAGAGTGGTGATATGTGTATCGAAGAAAGGTATTGTGCGTACGCAAAGAAGGATCTGTGTATGTAAGTTGTATTCATTTTCAATGCTTAAGTTCAATATTTTGGTATTATTTGAAGGCCCCATAGTTTCGTCATGCGTAGGGCTCTTAAAGGTATTTTTTTCTTAATGTTATAGTAATAATAATAATAATAATAATAATAATAATAATAATAATAATAATAATAATAATAATTATTATTATTATTATTATTATTATTATTTAAAAAAATAAGGTATTTTGCCATGGCTTCGTTTAGAGCTTCTACTGAACCGATTGTAGTATTTTGTCCTTTAAATGAAAGAATGTGATCCCTAGATGTGTTATCAGATATTGTTTGTGTTGATTCACCAACATTTACTGTGTAAATTAATTAATTAAATATTTCTTTAATCGGACGCTTATCAATAGCCAATTGTTTTCTTCCAAAGGGTGGCTGTTTCGAAATCGATATATATGAGTCGATAGATGTCCATGCTGCTTGATGTTTTGTTTTGATTGTTGAGATTTGTTTACAATTCGTCAAAGTTTTATTTCAGTGTAATTATTGTATTGTGGCGTTGACAGTTTGCATGTATTTGCTTTTGTGGTGTATTTTGTAGAGAACAATCGGACAGTGGGTTTTGCTCGGTTGTACTAAAGTAGTGTAGTTGTTCACAGGTTATGTCAAATTCCGAATCGTTGCCTACGCACTCCAAAAGACGCAAACGTACATTAACTGGAAGCAGGGAAAGAGAAAGTTAGCATAAGTGTCGTGATAGAGAGGTCATTTCATTTTCTGCTGGGTCGTTGGCTATGAAATGTCAGTTTTGTTCTGCTTTGTACTTCGGATGTGAGAGAAATTCTGCAAACGAGTTTACCCTGTGTTGCTTAAATGGGAAAATTAGTTTACCTTCGAGCAATATGCCAGAAGAAATCAAAATTGTTTATAGAACATGACACATAAAAGAACTTTAGAAATAATATCCGTCAGTATAATAGTGCTCTTTCTTTTGTGTCATTTGGCGCCGATATTGCATTGTCATCTGGTCATGGGCCATACGTGTTCAAAATTTTGGGAACTCATCACAGAATATCTTCGTTATACCCTGAAGATCCAAACAATGCAACGTATTGTGAACATTAGTATGGGCCCAGTATTTTACATTTATCTCAGATCTCAGCGTCAAATTTTGACGGGGATTCACTAGTTATTATT
>BLKR01004351.1:0-111843 GCA_011170035.1 Teleogryllus occipitalis
AATGTAGCTTGTGCTAAAAAACTATTTAAATGGAAAAAAATTGAAAGTTTTAGAAATTTTGCAAAATCAATAAATATTAATTCTAATCTAACATATACATGGAATAAGGCAAAAATATTCAAAAATAAATGGGTAAAAATTAAGACGAATAATGTACATGAAAATTTACAGCAAGAAAAAAAGTGGTTAGTGCTTTATCAAAAATATGCCCTCCTTGGGTTCCTACTAATCCCAGTATGCTGCCTGTATGTCAAAATACTCCCTTTCTAGATAATCCCTTCAACTTTGTTGAATTCAGCAGAGCTATGAAAACAAGGAATAAGAACTCTGCTCCTGGCATTGATGGTATTAATTATGAATTATTAACTAACTTACCTGGTAATTATCATATTATGCTATTGGATATATTTAATAGAATGTATGTAGAAAAAAAATACCCTAACAGTTGGAAGGAAATATATGTTCATTTCATTGAGAAGCGAAATAGTAGCAATTTAAGACCCTTGGCTCTTACCTCATGCATTTGTAAATTATTTGACAAAATGGTAACTGAAAGGTTAAAGTGGTGGGTAGAAAAAAATAATATAATAGCAAAGAATCAAACTGGGTTCAGACAAGGTTTGTCTTGTGCTGATAATATTACTGCCCTGAACTTATGTGTTGATGATGCTTTTATGCATAAAGAAGATGTTCTTGCTGCTTTTTTAGATGTAAGTGAAGCATTTGACAATGTTAATAGTGACTTACTTATGGAAAAGTTAGCTGAAATAGGATGTCCTGAACGCATGATAATGTTTTATAAATTTTTGACCAGTAAGAGGTATTTATACGCTAATGTGATGGGGGTGAATTTCGTAATGTTTATAAAGGTGTGGCTCAAGGAGGAGTGTCGAGTCCAACTTTATTCACATTGTACATATCTAAAATAATGAATGATCTTCCAGAGTGTATTAAAGTATCTCAATTTGCTGATGATATAGCTTTATATATGAAAACTAAAAGACCAAGTAGTGATAAACAAATAATGGAGAATGCAATTGAAACTATAAAAAAAGAACTACTAAAGTTAGGGCTTGAGCTTTCACATCACAAAACTGTTTTTATTCAGTTCAATCAAAGAAACATACTCCCAGGGGAAATTGATATCAATGTTGGAGGCTCCAGAATAAAATCTTCTGAATCTGTTCGGTTTCTAGGTCTAATATTTGATTTCAGAAAAACTTTTATGCCACATGTAAGGTATATACAAGAAAAATGTTGTAAAGCAATGAATATCATTAAATTTCTCAGAGGTACATGGTGGGGAGCTGAGCCTGTTACATTATTACATTTTTATAAGAGCTATGTGAGATCTATAATAGACTATAGCTGTTTTGTTTATTACCCCAAACAAAAATATTTAAAGGACAAATTAGAAAGATTACAGTACACAGCGATTAGATTAGCCCTAGGATACAGGAATAGCACTCCCACTAATGTACTTCTGGCTGAATCCAAATTAATGAGAATTGAGGATCGTGTAAAATTTTTATGTAATAAATTCTTAATTAAGAGCATTACTCACAAAAAATCTGTAACATATGAAGGAATTCAAAACTATTTTAAAAATATTACAATTGATCACAGGAATAAAGTCCATGTATTACAGAATTGTATGAAAAACATTATATGTTTAGATAAAATAGTTGTAGCTGATCAAAATTTTCCATTATATAAGTTTAATTATGACACATTAATGTACCATGTATTCTTGGATAAAGAATATGGAAAATTGTTAGTGGATGCAAAGAATCCTAATGAATTCTTCCAAAAATCAGTACTTAATTCACAAGCTATATCCATTTACACTGATGGAAGTAAAGTCAAGGATGCCAAAGCAGTTGGAACTGCTTGTATCTGTCCTGATATCAATGTTCACGTAATTAGAAGTCTGCATCCATATGCATCAATTTTCACCGCTGAATGTATAGCCATCAGAGATGCAATGGACATAGCTTTGAAGCACAAAGACAGAGATGTTGATATTTACACTGATTCCCTTAGTGTGTTATTAACATTAGAAAAAAAGACAGTAAATATAAGAACTAATTATTATTTACTAGATATTAAAAATAAGTTAAAGGAATTTCATACTGACAATAACTTTAAAGTTTATATTATTTGGATACCTGCACACAAAGGGATTAGTGGAAATGAAATGGCTGACTCGCTGGCAAAAACTGCTACAACTAAGAAAACTTCAAATTTAAAAATACCTTATACCGATTTTCATTATATTTTTAAGAGCAGTGCTATGAAGGAAACGGTTAATAGTATTAAGCAAGCCGCTAACATCAAAGGCAAGGAATACTTTGCATCATTTTATAAAGAAGCTGAGAGACCTTGGTTTCATGGAAAATCCATTGAGAGAGATTTTGCTTCAATGGTGAACCGATGTAGAGCTGGCCATTACAGTCTAAACTCTTCATTATTTAGAGTTAAATTGATATCTGATCCAACATGTCATTGTGGATACAATAATCAGGATCTTAATCATGTAATATGGCAATGTTCAATATATAAAAAGGAAAGGGAATACCTAATCAAAAGATTGAATAAGATAAAAATATTTTTACCCCTAGATGTCAAAATGTTCCTTGCACAACCCAATAGCACAGGTATGAAATACATTTATGCATTTCTGTCATCATGTAAAATAAAAGTATAAGATATATGGAATTGTTGAAACAGAGAAATTTACTGAATGTAAAAGTTGAAATGTAGTGTAAAATGCAAATCAATGTAATGTATAAAAATTGAAGTAATGTGTATTGTAAAAATTTAAGAAAAGCAAATAACTTCCTTAAGGAGGTTGAAAAGCTTTAAATAAAAAAAAAATATATATTCTCAATGTAAAACTAGAAGCACGTAAGATGGTAACGCTTTCGATACAGTAGGACGAACTATTTATTTTAATATTTAAAAATAGAAAGATTCAAATGTATTTGCAAAAACAGAAATATTTAAAAAGTGTTCGCTACATTTCGTCAAACGCCATGTTTGCGCGTTGCCACGCCTCAAAGTATCTTTTGCTGCAGGCGGAAGAGGTGTTCGTCGTTTGCGTGCCGCTATTCAGAGGAGCATTAATTCAACTTCGTATTTTCAACATGAATATACTTAACAAGGTTGCTCCCTTGCATAGAGAATAAAAACAATGGTATACTAACTATAATATACAAATTATTAATAATGATATTTAATATAAATTTGTTTTAGTTAATCCTACAATCTTAGATGGAATACTTTATGAAATAGAAATTTCTTCTTCCCTCGTTTTTAATTAACATATGTTATAAACTTTCTTAGTTGAGTCATTTTACATTTCCTTGGCTCGCTTTACCTGTCATGCCAAAAAAATATCGTCTTGTCCTGGTCGTTGTCGTCGTCGTTGTCACTTCATTCGTCGTCCTCGTTCAAGTCCTCCCATTCGTCGTCGTCGTCGTCATCGTCTTCTGCGCCCGCATTGCGAACTTCTGCACATATACAATAACACATTCTCGTAATTACGATCTGTGAATTTTCTCAGATATTAAAATATGTTAAATATGCTGTTCTTTAGAAGTTTCAATACCCTATGTTTAAAGGTCGCTTTTTTATTTTGTCAGTCGTATAGCGACCACTGTAACTTCAATTTTGAAGTAACGAGGGGGGAGCACAGACTAAAAACATACACAAATATACATGCCCGGCGCGGGAATCGAGCCTCTGACCCTTCAAGCAAGGCAGCAACTTTGCGACCCCAGTTATCAGGGACGGCAATAGGAAATCTAAAATACCAGTTAAAATTATTGATAAATACGAATATAAATTGCATACACCGTTCGCTTATGATGGAGTCCGACCGACTGAGGATGACCGTCCGACAAAAACAATCCCGACAGACGAATCTCGTCCACCTTCAAAACCTATTTCATCACGCGATCTATTAAATCACTACCGCCGTCCATGCTCCGCTAATACGGCGGACAGGACATGGTTTCGGCGGGACAGAAGTCAGGCAAGCGATTCAACGCCAACCGCGCTCAAAATAAGAAGCGTTTTAAGGTATGCTATGAAAATTGCAGTACCTGTGCAAGTGGAGGTCATTCGCTTTATTCTATGTCAAGAAACACCAAATACCGTGTGCAAAAATAATTAAGAACTGTTTTAATGGGCATTTTCGTTGGCGGATATATTTAAATCATTTCCTTTGATAAGAGACACGCGTACCTGCATGCATTTTGGCGAACGTTACGGCCGCCAAGGCCCCCAGCACCTGTATTCCTAAGTTGATCCTCATGCTCAGGCCAACTCACTCCCACAACCAAGCCTGTCTCTGAGGTTACCACCCTAGACGATAATAGGGCGAAGCGACAATCCGGTAGAATACCAACCTTCAGATAATAATAATTAACTGCTGGTGCTACAGAATGGCGCAGACGTTCTCGTATTAGTTACGTTACTTATTTCTTCAATGTAGGCCATCTTTTTGGTTTCTCCCCAAAATCTTTTCATCTGCATTGGCAGGTAGAGGAAATTTGTAACATTATTTCAATTTTTCAGTCCCTTGTTAATAAAATTGAAAAAGAATACTAAGAATATTACAGAAGAGCAAAAATGGGTTCTATTAGTGAAGGCAATGAGACATTTCATCTTGCGAAAGGCGAAGTAGAAGAATTTGTTTTTTAGATTTTTTAATATTGTTTTATATTTGTTTTGTAATATTGTTTTAGATTTTTAATATTGTAGGAAAATATGTTTTATAGTTTTCCGAATATATTTATTATTATTAAAAATAATGTAGATGAATATTTTACAACAGATTTTGTAAATTTAAATCTCGAGCATACCACAATACTGCGGACCATATCACTCTTTATCACTCCTAATAGGGCTTCCTGATGTCGCTAGTGTATTGCTGGTGTCGCTTTGGAATTATTTTTGAACGTGAGGTTTGCAATAAATAATGTTTATATTGCCATAAATAAATTATATGTATGTTTGTCGGGAGAATGTTTAATACATGAAGGGAGTTTGGAGAAGGCGAAATTATTGTGGTGAAGAAGAAAAGGGTCATGTCAATTCAAAAATTGATATTGTGACAGAATGGAACTGTAACTAAATCTTCACATGAGAAAGATATTAATCCAAAATTGATTTCATCAATTCGAATCAAAGTTAATCAATCTCAGCCAGATATATCAATAACACATAACATACATGTGCTTAAGTTTCAAAACCTATTGTTTCCTGAGTAGAAAAGATAATACGGTTGAATTTATGGAATCATAAAAAGGACTGCCCTAGACACATAGAAATTTAGTGCGCAAGGTTGTGACATTTTCCTTGAAACGATAAATAATTAATGCATCTAACAACTGTCAAATGAATGTGGTCAGAAAATAACACACATTGTTGGAGAGGATTTGGTAGTAGAAGAAGCTTGATTGCAGACTGGGGAATTATTGTCATAATTCTTCCCAAGGCGTAAGAAGTACGAGACCATCTAGTGTTCAGATTATGATCTCTGTTGTCAAACATGAACTGACATAAAGCCTCATTATTTACTTTTTATTCTTTATTTAATAGATAGTAAGACGCTTCAAGAAAAGAAGTTACAAAGCAAGATGAAGCAAATCCAATAGCAGCTAAGACAAAATAATGAACTTTTAATACACAAATGCGGTAACCTCTACCAAAAATGAAGAAAAAAACATAATCCTTAGTGTCAATACAATGACATGTAACAGCGTAATTCTTTCCTCTACGTAGTGGAGAGAAAGTTAGTAATGCTGCGCGAAAAAACGTCAGTTTTCGACAGAAAAAATGTTATTGCCGGGACCTGGTAACGAAAAAGTCGATAAATGAAATTGCTAGATTGAGAAAACAAATCTTTATAACACGGTGGGGAATATTAATTTCTCTAAAATAGATATTCCCTAATAGATCTGGCTAAAGTAGCGGCCCCTTGAATTTGAAACCGATGTATTAATTTACATTTATGAAGATAGAGAGAAGTTACATATTTTTTATAATTATAACTTATAATTTTCTACGTACTATTGTCTTTTTATGTCCAATTTTAAAAATTATCATGTCATCAAAACACTGTAAAATAAGGTAAATTGAACAACTGCAAACAAAAAACAACTATATAATACGTGTCTGAAAATTTATTGGAATAATTTAATATTATTATTATTTTAATTATAATAATAATTCTTATCAATAATAATAATAATAATAATAATAAGAAGAAGAAGAAGAATAGTAGATTACTAGACAATTGAAACTAAAAAGAAGACTTAAAGTCATATTTCAATTTTTCTATCGGTGGACCGAAAAAAAGAAAAAAACGGGAAAAATTTCCTCTAGCCGCCAATGCAGGCCAGAAACGTTTGAGACAAACACCGAGAAAATGGCCCACACTGAAAAGATAAGAAAAGTAACTAGTACCAGAAAGTCTGTAGCTTTCTGTAGCACCAGCAGTTTAATATTATTATCTGAAGGTTGGAATTCTCCTGGATTGTCGCTTCGCCCTATTATTGTCTAGGGTGGTAACCGCAGAGACTGGCTTGGTTGTGGGAGTGAGTTGGCCTGAGCATGAGGATCAACTTAGGAATCCAGGTGCTGGGGGCCTTGGCGGGTGTAACGTTCGCCAAAATGCATGCAGGTAGGCCTGTCTCTTATCAAAGGAAATAATTCAAACATTTTGGCAATCAAAAGGCACATTAAACAACTCTTAATTAATTTTGCACTCGATATTTGGTGCTTTTTGTAGTAGAATGAAACGAATGACTTTATATATGAACATGTGCTGCAATTTCTATATGTAGCATGCCTTAAAACTGTTTTAATTTTGCTCCATCATAAACGCCAGGTGTATGAAATTAGTATTATTTTTTGTCAATAATTTTAACAAGTAATTTGAATTTCCTATTGCCGTCTCTGATATCTGATATTGCATATGCTGAAGGACCGTAGCTGCCTTGCTTCAATGGTCAGGGGTTCGATTCCCGCCTTGGGCATGTATGTTTGTATATGTTGTTAACATGTGTCCTCCAATCTTTACCCCAAAAATTACAAGTTAGAGTGGCCGCTATATGACCAACCAATTAAAAAACGACGTTAAAAAATAGGGTATTGAAACTTGAAAAATGTTTAATATATTTTTATACCCAAGGAAATTCACAGTTAATAATTACGAGAATGTTTTAATGTATTTTTGCAGAAGTTCGCAATGCGGACGTGGAAGACGATGACGACGACGAGGAATGGGAGGACTTGAACGAAGACGACGAATGAAACGACGACGACGACAACGACGACGACCACGACAATATATTTTTCGGCACAACAGGTAAGAGAAGCCGCAAAAGTCAAATGACTCAAATAAGAAAGTTTCTATCACATGTTAAGTAACAAAGAGCAAGGAAGGGATTTCTAGTTCATAAAGTATTTCAGGATAAGTTCATCTACGATTTTCGGATTCACTAGAAAACATTTAATCATCTTATTACTAATTTTTGTATTAGAGTTAGTAAACCATTGTTTTTATTTTCTTATTTTTATATTTAAAAAAATAAGGTATTTTGCCATGGCTTCGTTTAGAGCTTCTACTGAACCGATTGTAGTATTTTTTCCTTTAAATGAAAGAATGTGATCCCTAGATGTGTTATCAGATATTGTTTGTGTTGATTCACCAACATTTAGTGTGTAGATTAATTAATTAAATATTTCTTTAATAGTACGCTTATCAATAGTCAATTGTTTTCTTCCAAAGGGTGGCTGTTTCAAAATCGATATATATGAGTCGATATATGAGTCGACAGCGCCACTTCATGGTGGCGCTGTTTGATGTTTTGTTTTGATTGTTGAGATTTGTTTACAATTCATCAAGGTTTTGTTTCAGTGTAATTATTACATTGTGGCGTTGACAGCTTGCATGTATTTGCTTTTGTGGTGAATTTTGTAGAGAACATTTGGACAGTGTGTTTTGCTCGGTTGTACTGAAGTAGTGAAGTTGTTCACAGGTTATGTCGAATTCCGAATCGTTGCCCACGCGTCCCAAAAGACGCAAACGTACATTAACTGGACGCAGGGAAAGAGAAAGTCAGCGTAAGTGTCGTGATAGTGAGGTCATTTCGTTTTCTGCTGGGTCGTTGCCTATGAAATGTCAGTTTTGTTCTGCTTTGCACTTCGCATGTGAGAAAAAATTCTGCAAACGATTTACTCTGTGTTGCTTAAATGGGAAAATAAGTTTACCTTCAGGCGATATGTCAGAAGAAATAAAAATTGTATATAGGACATGATGACACATCAAAAAACTTTAGAAATAATATCCGTCAGTATAATAGTGCTCTTTCTTTTGTGCAATTTGGCACCGATATTGCATTGCCACCTGCCCATGGGCCATACATGTTCAAAATTTTGGGAACTCACATCACAGAACATCTTCGTTATACCCTGAAGATCCAAACAATGCAACGTATTGTGAACATTAGTCTGGTCACAGTATTTTACATTTATCTCAGATCTCACCGTCAAATTTTGACGGGTTTTCACTAGTAACTTTATTATTTCGAATGGTATACACGGTTCAGTTTTACAATAAAAACCTTTTCACATGTTTATGATGCTTATGATCTATTAAAAATCTAGACTATTACTTTATTTAAGGGGCGTTTACACGTAGAGACAAAGTCTCCTAACTTTCCTGAAGTTAGGAGATAAACTCTCTTAGATGACTTTACACGAATGGAAATATCTCCCGAAACGCGAGTCTCCTAACTCCCGGGAGAGTAGTTTCCTGAGATCTCTCCGGAAAAGTATCTCCTTGCTGTTTACACTTGATACAAATGTCTCTAGATGTTCTGTGGCGCCGCCATGTTGAATAAGCAGCCGATGAGCAGCGGCGAGCAGTTTGAGGTTAGAATGTCAGGGATCTTACAGATGCCTGTGCAGCTTTAATAATTTTGAAGAAATGGAGGAAAAGAAAGAGACAAGTGTAGGTGATTCTATTTACAGAGAAGAGCTGAGTATTTATAAAACTTTGATGGAGGAATTGCAGGAAGAGAATTTTAAAAAATATATTTATTTGCTACCTGTTCAATTGTATTGCAATTTTCCGGGATTAATAAAATAAAACAAGTTTTAATTTATAGAGGACTAAAAATATCTATTGGAAAACGTGATCGTATTCTATAAAATAGTTTTGAACTAATGTAAAGTTTTGAAAAATGGTTAAGTTGATAATTTGTTATAGAATCTTTTTGTGAAGTTAAGTATAAACGATTTGAAAGAATCAATTTTAAGTTCTCTGTAAATTTTTTTATTTGATATAAACTAGGGAGCATGTAAATTTTTGTAAGGAATTTATTTTGGATTATTTGAAATTTGTTAAATTTGGTAGTAGAGGCATTACACCATATAGAGCAGGTGTATGAAAGAGAACGCCTTATATAACAAAATTCCACAATTAATTCGTAACTTCGACTTATTTATTAAAGGAATGAATATAATTAATATAATAACTATTATTATTGTTATTATTATTAAAAAGGATATAAAGGAAGAGGATTTGTGTACAAAAAATACGAAGGTGTAACTAAAGAAGGATTTGATTTGTTATTAGGAAAAATATCTCAAGCAATTAAAAAGCAAGATACCGTCATGCGGAAATATATTTCTTGGGGATAGATACTTGCTATGGTTTTTGGCCATAGGAGATGCATACAATTCTTTGTCATTTTTATTTATAATACCCCAGTGTAAAATTTCCCCAAAGATTAGAAATCCACGGACCACACTGGAACGACGCACAGACATAGAAAGGCTGATCGAGTACGTGGACACATACCAAGAGAGCACAAACTCTTCCAACTCTCTTTGAAGACTATTTATCTCCCAGGAGATACGATTTCTCAGCGATACCAGAGCCTTTACACTGTTCTCTCTTGGAAACTTCGAAGATCTCCTGTGACGTCATGTCTCCGGAGAGAAGATCGCTCTCCTGAGAGATTACACGTGTCTCCTAACTTATTCCGAAAAGTTAGGAGAGAAAACTCTCTCCGTGTAAACGCCCCTTTACAGTTATTTCTTAGGGAGAGGAAACCCACTGAGCACCTCACAAAGAATCATCTAAATCTTCAAATTGAATGTAAAATACATGTTTGAGAAATTTATTTTTTATTCTGGTGGGGTTTAAGGGTGGTTTTCGTAGATTGTAAATGGATAGTTGTGTGATTGATGACATATTATTGTAAAAATTGTGGGATACCTTAGTGATGTGGTGTATGATAGGTTTTATTTGAATTTCTTTATGAAGCTGTTTGTTTGAAATGAACCAGGGTACTTTGGTAATTGTTCGCAGGAATTCGTTCTGTATGACCTGTATTTTATGGATATTGGTTTTTGCTGCATTGATCCAGACAGGGCAAGCATAGAGCATTAAAGGTCGAATTATGGCTGTGTATATGAGTTTGGCATTTTCAATTGTTTTTTTACTGTGGTTGTTTATTAATGTCTTTAATTGAACTAGTTTGGCCTTTGGGTATTGTGTTTTAATGTTTATACGTTCTTTCCAAACAGACAAGAAGAACTTTCTTTTCCATGAAGTATTTGATCTACAATTTTAGGATTCTCTAATAAACACATGTATATTTAATATTATTATTACTAATTTTGTATCAGATTTAGTATAGCATTGTTTTTATTTTCTATGCAAGAAAGCAGCATTATTTCGTATATATTAATATTGAAAACACGAAGTTGATTTCAAGGTCTCTCTGGATAGCGGCACTCAACGAACTACAGTCACCTCTTCTGCTTTCAGTAAAACTTACTGTAAGGCGTAAAAGTCGTGACGTTTGAGGAAATTCGGGATCATTTTTCCATATTTTTTAAATAATATTAATACTTAATGAAGGCGGAAAAGTAGGTGCGTTAATTTAAAAACTCAGCGTTTTGTGAATGTACAAAATATTGAATGTACGTAGGAGGGCACAGAAGAAAAGGAAAGTTGAAAGAACCTTTCCCGTTATCTAGACGTTTTCGCATACTGAATTCTTGTTTCTACAACTGTATCGAAAGTGTGACCATCTTATATGCCTCAGGCTTTGTATTGAGAATATATTTTTGATATTTGTAGCCATATCTTTGATACCTCAAAATATGTGTAAATTCGAATGTATTAATTTTTATATTGGTCATATGAATATTTTCAGATATTTCGGCTGACGCACACGACCTCAATGGCGAGGACGGCAACGACGAGGACGGCGACGAGGACAGCAATGACGAGGACTGCAACGAGGACAGAAATGACGAGGACGGCGACGACGAAGACTATGATAATGACGACTGTAACAGTGAGACTTGTAATAAAGGACACGACTAAAACTTATTTGCTTTGTTTGGGCACGGCCCTCTTATGGATCCCCATCGACTGGATTGTATATGCAGTTTTCGTTGAAAAATGTGGAGCCGTTTCTGAGAAAATGTCATTTGAGAGTTTCTAGAAATATGAATGTTCAAGCTAATTTTCAGCCAAAATGAGAAACGACGTAAATGAAAAAGTAAACTAGTGGCAATAAAGAGTGCCATTGAGTTTGTCGTACTATTTTTTCATTATATATTTGTTTTGGGCTATATTATGAGTGTTACCCCATCCTCTTCTCAGTTGCCATCTATGGCGCTTACAAGACGTTTTTTTCTAATTTTACGGATCCATATTATAGAAGGGTAAATATAGCCCTATGGGCATTTTCATTGACAAAAGTTTGAGCGGTTTTTATGAAATGTTTCAGCGTCTCTAAAAATGCGCATTATCTGAACAAAACATTTAAAGAAAAATTTTGGAAAGCTTTTCGAGAAAATGGTATTTCAGCGTTTCTGAAAATGTTCAACTTGGAGCACATTTTCACAAACAACTTTTAAATTTTCGAAAAACTGTATAACATATCGTTTAATTCACAAATACTCACCAATGGCATACGCTATAGGAATTGGCGGTAATCTAAATATTAACGTCGCGGGAGAAGTATCAATAAAACATATTTATGAATGTTTTAAAAACAAAGTAATACAGCAAAACGACGTTGATTTAATCCTTTACAATTTAATTTGCACTATCCCTAATATGTGTTTAAAAAAATTTGGAAATTTGATTGAGGAAATCTTTTATATAATATTTTTAATATTGCCCATATTTCACTCAAAATTACCAAAAATCTAGTATATTTTTTAAAACTATGCATGACATAAATGAAAGATTAATTTGTGGAAAACAAATAGTAAACAAAATTAAAAAATTGCTGTCTTCAATTTTATAGTTGTTGAAAGACGCCAAAATATCTTACACAATGTTCGAAAATTCAGACCTAACAGTGAACATCGGATATATTCAATCTTGATAGTTGTATATCAGTCTATTCGTACAAGACATTTAAACAAAAAATTCGGAGACATTGTTGAGACAATTTTGAGCAGGTCCCAGGGGCTTCATCTAAAGTACCGAAAAGTTAAAAGAACGTTTTTGAAAAATCCCAGTTCTGAGTCGGGCCAGATCGATGGGGGAGTTTTAATTTGGGGAAAATTCTGTGCATATTTTAGGCGCTAGTGGTGTTCACAGACGGACGGTCGAACGGACGGACAGGTGGGCGGACGAAGGAGAGACGGATGGATGGTTTGAAAAAGAAACACATCTTTTCTACATATGGAGACCGAGCAACGAGTATTTCCGTTGAAAGTTAGAAATCGAATTTCTGCAGCATTACATTATTTTCTCTACACTACGTGTATTACTGCATTTATACGTAGTACGTATATGAGCAAGTAAAAAGCTCTCTCACTTACTTATTTTTCATTTTTTTAACGAAATTCCGTGCCGTGACTTCAAATTTATAATTATATTCTGAATTATTTACTCAATTCTTTTAAAATTGTGCGGTCTATCCATAACTTAAGGAAACAAGCATTAAAATTTCATGGCAATGCATATATTGTTAACAATATATGCTTTGAAAAGTATTGAGAAAGGTGCAATGAATATATTAGTTTAAATTTCTGATATTTAATTGCAATTGGAGGTTTTCTTACAGGAAACAAATTAGTTAAAATTTGATTTTTTTTATGCACCGAAACCTTTACAGCGTAGACGTGCACAGTCATGAATTTATGATTTTCACCGCCTTATATTTTTCAATGCGTAGAGCACTTGTCCAAAGGAAATCTACCAGCTGATAGATATAGCTAAATAAATTTATTTAAACTGCAATTGGGTGTAACCCGGTGGCAGTTAATTACATAAATAAGATCATAAACGTAAATGCAAATAATATAATAATGGTAATAATAATGCTAAAATGATAATTATAACAATAACAATACTATAAAAACTGCTGAATCTTAAAACATTAAATTACATGAAAAAGAAAAGAAACTTCTATAATCTAAATCTGCACTGAGTGTTGATGAAAATAAGACCGACTGCACTATCCTTAGCGCTAGTTGTAATGAATAAGTTACTGAAATGTCTTAAAATATGGAATATTCGACTTATAACATCTCAATTAATTACAAAGTTTTCATAAATCTTGAAAATTACATTATTGTGAGTGTTTTTGACACTAACGTACCAACAGGTTAGTTTGAAAATCTGATTTTTTAAAATTTTCCTTTCAGAAATATCTAAAACATTGCTGTTTTTTAAGGAGGGTAATTTGGAACAGCCAATAGGCACAACATAATAGACATAGATTCATTTAACTCCGTACTATATTCTTAAGTTGAGGCGTCTACAGAATTTGAGAGATACAATTGTAATATAACTTACTAATAAAGAGAAAATAGTACGGCGCTACTAGATTATTCAATTATGAATTCGTTAAATTCGCACGCTGGTTAAAATGCAATGTCAACATTTCTTCTTTCCTTCAAAAGCGACAATGATATTAATAATCGTGTTCTCAGTTCTAATATTTTATTTTGTTTGTATCCTGGGAGGTGATAGTTTGCTCCCTATTAGAACGTGAGCTCTGCCTCTAACCTTCACGTCGGGTTGGGGATATCATCTCAAGATATATCTTCCCCAACGTTATACGATCCTATTCCGACTGGTTTTCTGACAGTGTGGTAGTTTAGTGCGTGTGTCTTCGTGTGTATGGGGAAATAGAGGCGGACTAGACTAAGGAAGGAAAGATCGCGTCCCAGCCGTGGCCTCTTTGGTAAGTTAATGCTCCGGCATTCTCTTGCTCTTTAATAGTGACACCATATAAATTGGGCCAGCAAGCCTCATGAATTCTACTCTGGACAGTGGCTGAATTCAACTACCTAATCTAGCAAGAGTCGAAAATTCGCCTCGGTTTCAACTCGAAGTCCACACCTCCTGGTGAGAGTCATTGCTGTGGCAACAGGAGTTGCCCTGAACCATCTCTACCTGATGACCACTGCAGTCGTAAGGAATGTTGCAAGTGGGTTTTGAGCGAAAGTCATTCAAAAGTAGGAAAGATGTGCTTCAAAAATATCTGCGGATTTCGCGGTGAAGAAATCCTATGTTACTTAAGATTTGTCTAAAAGCCCAATTTATTTTCTCTAAAACTTTTCATTACACCTTTTGTATCACTTTAAGATCTACTGAATTCTTAATTGTCATCGGTATTCTTAATTGTATTCTTAATTGTCACTAGCGTTAAGGTTACATAAAATTGAGAAAATGTAATCAATTGTATTTCTTGAACGAAAATTATGTAATACAAATCAATATTGGACAAAGGAAAAACGAAACTTAACAAACAAAATTTTGATACTCCATTCAAATTTTCGTGTTTGTATAATATTTATAGTATTATCCAAAGAATGTGAATTTTGTGAATATTATTCATTTAGTACGGAGACAGCCTGTTAAAACTTTGGTACAATGACCATTTCAATGAATTTTACTTAGTGTTATTCAAATAAATAGATTAATCTTTGTTAAACAAATTATTGGAAAATACATCCATAAAAAGTTAAAATATCTTGATTTATAGAACAGATTAAAAGATGAACATTTCGAAGTGTATATCAGCAGAGTGTAATGGATAAAAATTGAAATAATAGAATTATATTTATAGTATAAATAATAGAGTTATAGTATCTTAATTCAATTATTACGTTGCCGGCTTGAGTCGCATAGTAGAGGGTGGTGCTGCCACAGTGATTCTGCAACTACAGCTTTCATTATTTCATTAATAGATTATTAGAGAGTTTTGCAGGACTCGAAATTCAATGTCGTAGTTCGTAATCATTGTCGTCAAAAGAAATAACGTATTTCAGAAAAAATAGTTTTTGCAAATCGTATAATCGTAAACATGCGTAAAACTAAGAACTAGTTGGAAAGGAAAATCTTTAATGATACCGAAACTCTTTTGCTAAACCTCTGCGCATCTTCTGATACTATTTTTGCTTTATAAGGATTACAAGGTAGTAATATATATAGTACATGAAATATTATTGTTTGAAACGAATATGCAATATACGTGTGTTTACCTCCAAATAGAAGAATAGGATCCTATATAGTCTTAGAATGAAACCCTGTAATTTTACTATAACATATTTATATTGTTTATATTAAAAACAGGGGAATGTATAGCAATTATATCGCCCTGTAAAAAAATAGTTTTCGTACAACTGATATATCCTCAAAGCCTCCATATACACATTACCTTCAAATCGTAAACAAATACGTTAGTTTCTTCCTGATAAATTTCAATTAATGGGAGTAAAAATGAATTAAAAAGTTCCCGCCACTACCATGGATGTTGGATTTTTCATTGTTGTCAAGCTTATGGCGTATTAGTGTCGAGTGCGTGTTTCGTGGTAGCAGCGAAAACTACGTAAAGTGTAAGTTATGAATTGTCGTAGACGATAAATATGTGCATAGACGTCAAAACAGGGAAGAGAATGACGGGATCCGTCAATCGAAATCTCGTCATTGGATGTCGACGCATGCGCAGGAGAATTCTCTCCGGAATTTATCATGTTACATCTTTCAAATTCACGTCTTGCAAAAACTCTCTATTACTTGATTCCGGCCGCGTCAACTGGTGTGGCCATTAATTAGTCTCGTAAAAGTAGGTTTGTAATTAAGGAGCGTTTGGTCCTCGGGCTCGATCATTAGCAACTAATAAACCCACGTTGTACGTACAATTTTCACCTAATTTTAATGATTCCATTATTCTATTTTTTTCGAACTTGAAGCACGGCAAGAAGGCATAGGATGTTGGCTGCAGCACTGTGGTATATCTCAGACACAGCGCTACACAGACAATTGAAAGTACCGACAGACTTTGAAAGAACTGAAACAAGCAGAGCAAGTTCCACAGCTTTCCTCTTCTCGATTTGATTGATATAAGAGGTGATTAATTAGTCGAAAATAATATTCTTCTTTCCATCGCTGTACCTTATTATGAAATAAAACTGAATCCGAATGACAACCGATGAAGTCTGGCGTTGATGCAGCGGCATCTGTTAAGGAAAATAATTGATTGGTGATTAGTGATGATAATGAATTTCCGTTGAAGTAGGTATTCCCGAGGTTTCTGTAGGGCCCGTATTACCGCCAAACATTTTTGTTTCAAAACATAAAACCAAACTCAGCGTTTCGCAGGACATGGCTTGTAACACACAATTTATTTTTTGCCGTCCTCTCCTTTTACATTCACATTGAAAGAAGAGAATGTGTCGTAATCGTGCGTCGGGAATCAGCCAGTTTCATACATAAAAACTCTTATTCCTGGGCCCTGGGAAAGTAAAAGAAAATTAATCTTGTTTCAAATACGATACCGTCCAATCCGACATTTGTTAGAGATGAAAATTGTTGTTAAAATCTG
Source organism: Teleogryllus occipitalis (assembly GCA_011170035.1). Lineage (NCBI taxonomy): Eukaryota > Metazoa > Arthropoda > Insecta > Orthoptera > Gryllidae > Teleogryllus > Teleogryllus occipitalis. The sequence goes on from BLKR01004351.1 coordinate 16,890, forward strand.
AGAGGAGAATTAAAATATTCCAATTCGAAAGCCCTCATTAATTTGGCGAACGCTCCTTCCTTATCTTGCGTCTACACGCATTTCTTACTCTTTCTCATCAATTACACTAAAGGAGCTGCAAGTGTTGTATAACCAGGTATGAAACGAGACTACTAGGTTCACAAATCTAATAAACCTATTCACTGCAGTAGATTCTACCGCCGCTTGATCCTCGCGATTGTGTGCGACTTTTCTGGATCGATTGTCATGCCTTCGACGTCAATAACGTATCTCAGAAACTTAACTTCTCTCTTACAAAAACAAGAGTTCTCTAAGTTTAAAAGCATATTATTAATTGACAAGCACTTAAATAACTCACCTATATTTTGTAGATGCTGTTGGAAATTCTATGAGAAAATCACAAGATCAGCCACTTGTAGAGGGGCGCAACTTTTCAACTGAAGACGGTATTCTTGTTTCCATACTTCGGATGAAATATGGCCTGAGTTGTGAAGTCCTGAAGGGCATTTTTACCCTACGTATCTCAGACCTCGGTAGATGAATCATCGGAATGAATGGCAATTTGCCAATATGAGGAAGTGAAATTTGATGACAAAAACAAGCTTGTCTCTCGGAATATTCATATTTTGGTTACTGCAATCGGCACATCATATTCGGTAGGGTAATCTCGTTCAATTCAATCGTGTACTGACAAACCCTACGACGAGCAAAGAAATAATGTTGGCGAACGGTTTCCTTTTAATGATGTCCCTAATCACGTATAAAATGAATCGGTTTACATACACCTCCATGGCCTGTGGTCCAGAGTAACTTCTATGCTTAAAAGATTCGTCGGAAGTGATTGGGATTCTGAATTGAAAGTCAGGAATGGGTTGGGCTGGCCTGACAAAAATGTCCTTAAAGTCTAGAAGCAATTCATGCAAACATTGAGCTTCTTAGACTACAGAAACATTTTCCGCAGTTTCTCATTAAATTGTAAGGTTATTCTCGGGAAATTCTGTTTCATTATTCCGTTTACACCCTTATCTACTTCGTCTTTTGATTTTTGTTTTTATCATCTAATTTCCATTTGTCTCATACAGCACCGCCGGTTTAGAATCTTTTTGCTTCTTCTGCACTTTTTATTCTGCAGGCTTCTTCTCACTTACCGCATTCACCTGCACGGTATTGCCTTACAATCGATTTGTAGAGTCGTGAATGCCTTAGATTATTCGTTGCAGTTGGGTTCGACCTCGTACTTTATTTGCCCCTCTATTTTAATTTTTTTTATCGTTTGCTTTACCATTGAATTTCCTTCAGCAAAACCAACTCAACCCAACAAACGTAAATATAATAGAAAGTAATGAAAACTGAAAGAGATAACATCACTGGCGATAACAAACAGTCATTTTGCAAACATCCCCATTCCATTCACCTCTAGCAATAAGCAGAAATAGGAAAAACCAACGAGGGTATGTAACACTAGTCTTATGCAAGTCACACATTATTCCGTACCATCTGTAACTTTTACCATAGACCTAATAATTAAAAGAAGAAGAGAATAAATATTATTCTCTATCGTTTTTCAAAATATTTTTAGTGGTTAAAATACTTTTCTGGATTCATATACTATAATACAGTGTAGCAGTTATCAATATTGCGAGAAAGTATATACCACTCTAACCTCCCTAGCTTTCTGATATTCTTATTTATCTTGTTATATTGTTCCATCGGTTCACGTCGATACAAAACGAAGAGGAAAATTTTTTACCTATCGGTGCTCAAACAACGCAAATGAAACACTGTGTATGTCGTGTCTTTTATTGTAAGTCCAAGTGATAAAATCGTCATTATCGTCTCCGTTGTCACCGCCCTCGTCGTCGTCGTCCTCGTCATTGCTGTTGTCGTCATCGCCGTCCTCTGCGTCAGTCGAAATATCTGCAAATATTCACATGAACAATATCATAATTAATACAACCGAACTTACACAAATTTTGTGATATCAATGATCCGGCCACAGATACCAAGAATATATTCTCAATATAAAACGTGAGGCACATAAGATGGTCACTCTTTCGAAACAGTTTGAGGTACAAGGGTTTCAGTATGCGAACAATTGTTGTAGATTATGGTAAACGTTCTAACACGTTCCATTTTCTCCTTTCCTTTCCTTCGTACATTCAATATTACACCTATTATGTTTTACTATCGCTACACGTCGATGAAAAACTAGGAGGACAATATTTTACCTAACGATGCTTAAACGAAGCAAATGAAACACTATATTGGTCGTGTCTTTTATTGTAAGTCCAAGTGATACAATTGTCATTATCGTCTGCGTTGTCGCCGTCCTCGTCGTCGTCGTCCTCGTCATTGCTGTCCTCGTAGTCGCCGTCCTCGTCGTTGCCGTCCTCTGCGTCAGCCAAAATATCTGAAAATATTCATATGATCAATATCATAATTAAAACCTCCGAATTAAAAAAAAAGTGTGATATCAAAGATTCGGCTACAGATATTCTAACGCCACCAACTACCGTGGCAGTCGTCGGAAAGAATTCTCTTTCGAGCTTTGAATATCTCAGGGGGCAGGATCTTTAGGGTATGAGAAAGACACACCCAGACCAGAATTAGGTAAAAATAATATATTCTTAGAAAGTATTGCATAAATTAAACCCTTTACACTGTCACAGAAAAGAGGAGAACAAAAAATACCAAATTGTTAACTGCGCGCTAGGACGCTGCAAATCCACTAATGGTAATATCTCTTAGAAAAATTGTAAACAAATATTTGCCTAATGATTTCACTCTTCACCTAACTAGCGATCATTTGCCTTATAACACCCGTGTACGGAGTTCATGTTTGACCAATATTAGTGAATGAAATTTAACTTTTCCTACACTTCCTGGATTGATTTACTAATACACATTATCACAGGTCTTACTGCTATTCACATACAAAATTTTCCTTGTCAATAATTAGATACACAAAATGAGGAACACAAATTAACTATCTTTACTACAGCTTCGGAATGAAATATACCACCGACGTACGAGGTTATATCAAATACTTCGCCGTTACTCAGTTTTAAGGTGAGCGTGCAAAAATTTAGTATTCTAGTTTTTGATGCTAACACTACCTTTCTAGTTCCTGTTTCCCACTTCAGTTTTATGCAAATTTGGAAATCCAGCCGTGCCGCCACTCGCGTTCCTGCCACGTAGCCCGCTTCGGTAGTGCTCCGAAGGCCACTCGGTCTCCTTTGCGCCTGCCACCAGTTCCAGGGACCAGTCTTCTTTGCACCCACCATCATATCCACGGACCAGTCTTCTTAACGCCCGCCACCAGATCCTCGGACCAGTCTTAATTTCGCCCGCCACCAGATCAACGTCTCGTCTTAATTTCGCCCGCCTATCTTGCGACACGAGTATGCGTATTGCCCAGTCTCTCTGCATGTGCGAGCTGGCGTGTCGTTTCACTAATGCTTTATAAAACTCGCACAGTTCCGCAGTCGCGGCCACTATTCTGCTTCGTCCTAAATTTTCACAGTTCTTACAAGTTTTTACACAGTTCTCTCATACAGTGTTGTAAATCACGTAGCCTCGTTACTATATCACTTCTCCCACTTCCTAACGCCTCAATAACTACTACGGCTTCTCTCCAACAGCTACCCCGCTATCTTACTCGACCCTTCAGCTCGGCGTCTCACACAAGAAGGGCCTTTTTTTCGCTGCTCCGCCGTTTAAATGGTGACGTGACGTCACGGTGCACCTCTGCTGCGCTGCCCAGAATGCGGAAGTACACCGCCGCCGCGCTTCAGGTCGCAACTAATAGGTAGCGCTTTTTGCGATCTGTAATCGGCGTTCTGGTATTCCTCCGCTCTTCACATCTTCGCCGATGCTGCGTGGGCGTTGTGGGGTTTATGGCGATGTCTCAAACGTCACAATATCAAAAATATATTCTCTATATAACACGAGAGGCACATAAGATGGTCAAATTTTCGAAACGGAGGAACAAGGATTCAATGTACGAACAAAACGATTATGAAAAACGTTCTAACACGTTCCGTTTTCTTCTTCGCTTTCCTTCGTACATTCAATATTTTGTAGATATTGACATAACTGTGACTTTTCAAAAGAGCGTATGTATTTTTCCGCCAGAACTTTATAATAAATAAGTATTGTTAATATTTAAAAAGAAATATGGAAAAATGTTCGCTACATTTCCTCAATCGCCATGTTCTCCATGCCTTACAGTATGTTTTGCTCCAGGCGGAAGAGGTCTCTATCCTTCGTTGCGTGTCGCTATCTAAGGAGCATTACCAGATTATAAAGTAATCAGAGCAGTCAGACCAAACTTCAATGGAGGAGGAGTAAACTAAGGATACTAATAAAGAGCACAATGCCATTTATTCAAACCAATGCCAGGTATCGAAACAACAGCAATCAAGTTTATTAATAACAACTATCTGGAAAGTACACTCATAGTAGCATATAAGCCCCAATGTGAAAATTTAACATACTAATATCATTGGTATTATTGATCAACACACCCCAACAATAGTCCTAGGTGATCTGAATGCAAAACATATAGAGTAGGGATGTAAAAACAATAATTCAGCTGGGACACAACTACTACAGTTAATAAACAACAACAAACTAAGTTTCATAACCCGTAATGAAACAATCTACTACCCATTTGATTACTCCAGGAACTCTGAAATCAACTTCCTATTTTCAACATGACTATACTTAATAGTGTTGCTTCCTTGCGTAGAAAATAAAAACATTTCCGCGATCGACTGTCGAAGCGAACGGATCGCTCTTGTCGGTGTGAATAGTGATAACCGCGCGACTTAGTGAACATTATGAACCCGCGCAAATCTTGTGGTCTGTGGAAACAGTGTCACTAGTGAGTGCTACGCATTATGCACAATGGATACTGTCCGACAACCGGGCAGCTAAAAAATAATGCATTAATAACTTTAAACAGACCTAAACACATCAATGCTGTACGAACAAACAACGGAAACCGTCAGTGACGAAGTTACACCAATGGATTCTCAACCAAGTGAAGCAACAATGGGACTTCAACCAAATCAACAGACAACGATGGGCAGCAAAACCTGGATACCCTACAAGGTAACGCTTGAGGCCAGCATGTCGCAGGGGAAAATTTATAGCGTCCTTCAGATGATGATACCTCCTCTAACGACACAAAAAGGTCTAATCTGCATTCAAAACAAGGCAACATAGACAGTTCAACCCAGTTAAGTTATTCGCCCGAACTCACAATAGATTTGAAGAACTGAACAGAATACCAGAGCCCAACAATCAAAATAGGTTTAGTTACGTTAATGAAACCTCACCAAAAGTGTCAGAATCAGTTAAAATCCCGTCAAATATAATTAACATCACGAACTTCAGCAAGGAAATCAATACAGAAGTAACAAACAGCTTTACACTTCAATTCATAAAAAATAAAGTAAAAAAACAACCTGAAAAATCAGTGATTTTAGAGACATAACCAACTATCTAATTAACACAGGAAGACAGTTTCATACCTACAAGGACCCAGCAAATAAGAAATTCTCAGTTGTATTAAAAAATCTACACACATCTATCACAGAAAAGGAAATCTACACTGAATTGAAAGAAAAACATCCATCACTCGTTCAAGTTACTCGACTCCGAAAAGACAGTAATCCAATTCCAGTAATAGCAGTCGAGTTCAACGGGGAAGAAAATATAGAAAATATTTCAGAAGTAAGACAAATTTGTAATCTCATTGTAAAAGTGAGAAAAAGACCTAATGACCCCATTCAATGCATGAAATGTCTAGATTTTGGTTATACAAAAAATAATTGTAACCATAAAACATTCGTACATTTATTGTTCCAAACATTATTCTGCAATCCATTATTCTGCAACTTGCCCCCATAAAAATGAACCATTTAAATGCTATAACTGTCAAGGAAACCATAGAGCAGACCTCAGAAGAGTAGAATGCCCTTATTATAAAAAATATGAGCCAAAAACCTAACCTCAAGGATCCAGAAACCCTAACCTGTTAGACATAGGTATAACAAATATACAACAAAAGTTTTTCTCCACAATACACCATGAAAGGGACTCTGACCATCTATCAGTAATAATCACCACACAACAGTCGCTCCCCACACACTCACCCACTCCACAACTTAACACTCACAAAATTAATTGGGAAAAATTTAAAAATAATGTTAAAACAACCATTCCAAAATTCAAAATATTAAATACCCCTCTAGAAATAGATCAAGCAATCACAATACTCAATAACATAATATTAAGAGAAGTAGAGAACAGTAAACCAAATAAATCACTGACAAATACACAGAATGAAAGCAATGAACTACCCAAAAGCATAAGAAATCTAATTCACATAAAGAAAAAAATTAGAAGATTATGGAAATACACTAGAAGCCCTGAACTTAAAAAGGAACTAAATCTATTAACATATATTACCAAAAAACACTTTTCACACATAAACAGCAACAATACAACAGTATGATTCAAACATTAAGCTCAAGTAACAATACACTGTGACAATTTAAAAATAAAATACTAAACAAAAAATACCATTCGTCCACTTAATACAAGCAAAGGGGAAAAATTCTCACCTTTTGAAAAAGCTGAAACACTAGCAATTCATTTTGCAGATACATTTAAACCAAACGACTCACTCCCACACATTCACCATCAAACAATCACACAGATAGCAACATCTCCTAATTATAATGTACCCTCCAGAATTAGATTCACATCTTCCCAGGACATAAAAAAACATAATAAAAACACTCCCTAAAAAGAAGGCTCCAGGACATTACAGAATAAACAAAATCCTAAAAAGTCTGTCAAATCAAGCTTTAGCATTCTTAAATAATATTTATATTTCTTCATTAAGAACAGGTTACTTCCCACTATTATGGAAACACTCTGTAGTAATACCCATTCAAAAACCTAACAAACATTCATCGAATGTTGAAAATTACTGACCTATAAGTTTGTTACCCTCCTTACCAAACATTTTGGAGAAACTTATTCAGAAACGACTCAGTAATTACCTCCACAAAAATGACATTATTCCCAAACACCAATATGAATTAACATAAAAGTTATCAACCACATATCAATTATTAAGAATCACAGAACATATCCATACAGCATTCCAAAGTAATTTACATACTATATCAACCTTTCTAGATATTTCGCAAGCATACGACAGAGTACGGCATCAAGGTCTCGTACAAACTACGAATCAATGGCACACTCAAATACCTAACCAACATCATCAATCGCTTCATAAGTAATAGAACCTTTTCAGTTTCAGCAGATAATCAACTCTCAATCCTCAAACCAATATATGCTGGTCTTCCTCAGGGCTCCCCATTGTCACCTATATTATTTAATCTTTACACAGCTGATATTCTTACATCCAACGCAGTCAATACAGCACAATTCGCAGATGATACAGCATTGTATTGTTCTAACATACCACTTAACATATTAAAAAATACAATGCAGCAACACCTAAACCAAATAGATTCTTGGTCAAACGAATGGAACATTAAATTAAACCCATCTAAGTCAACAACAACAATTTTTTCATTAAAACAATTTCAACACCAACACCTCTCACACTGAATAATAACATAATTCCTTGGACTCCACAAAACAAAAGTGAAATATCTAGGCCTGCATTTAGACACCGGAAAGATATAAACATTAAAACACAATAAAAAAAAGCAAACTATTTCAATTAAAGCCATTAATAAACAACCACAGTAAAATAACAATAGAAAATGCAAGACTCATATATTCAGCCATAATTGGACCTTTAATGCTCTATGCTTGCCCTGTCTGGATCAATGCAGCAAAATCCATAAAATGCAGCCATACAGAACGAATTCCTGCAAACAATGACCTAAACACCCTGGTTCATTTCAAACAAATAGCTCCATAAAGAAATTCAAATAAAACCTATTATACACATCACTCAGTTATCCCACAATTTTTACAATAATATGTCATCAATCACACAACTATCCATTTACAATCTACGAAAACCCCTTTAAACCTCACCAGAATAAAAAATAAATTTCTCAAACATGTATTTTACATTCACTTTTTAGATTTAGATGATTCATTGTGAGGTGCTCAGTGGGTTTCCTCTCCCTAAGAAATAACTGTAAAGAAATTAATAGTTTAGTTTTTTTAATAGATCATAAGAATCATAAATATGTGAAAAAGTTTTTATTGTAAAACTGAACCGTGTATACCATTCGAAATAATAAAGTTATTAAAAATAAGAAAATAAAAACAATAATATACTAACTCTAATACAAAAATTAGTAATAAGATGATTAAATTTTTTCTAGTGATTCCGAAAATCCTAGATGAACTTATCCTGAAATACTTTATGAACTAGAAATCCCTTCCTTGCTCTTTGTTACTTAACATGTGATAGAAACTTTCTTATTTGAGTCATTTGACTTTTGCGGCTCCTCTTACCTGTTGTGCCGAAAAATATCGTCTTGTCGTGGTCGTTGTCGTCGTCGTCGTCGTCGTCGTTTCATTCGTCGTCTTCGTTCAAGTCCTCCCATTCCTCGTCGTCGTCATCGTCTTCCACGCCCACATAGCGAACTTCTGCAAAAATACAATAACACATTCCCGTAATTACTATCTGAGAATTTTCTCAGATATTAAAATATATTAACATTTCGTTCCTTAGACCAATACCAATACCCTATTTTTAAAAGTCCCTTTTTAATTGGTCTGTCGTATAGCGATCACTGTAACTTTAAATTTTGGGTTCGACAGTAGGAGAACACATACTAACAACATGCACAAACATATATGCCCGGGGCGGGATTCGATTCCCAGACCCTTCAAGCAAGGCAGCTACGGCGCTTCATTTCTTGCGACAACGGTTATCAGAGCGGCAATAGAAAATCCAAAACACCAGTTAAAATTATTGTTAAAAAGGAATAGAAATGTCATACACCTGTCACTTATGATCGAGCAAAATAAGAGTTTTAAGGTATACTATATATATTGCAGAACCTGTGCAAGTAAAACTCATTCGTTTCATTCTACTACAAGAAGTACCAAATATCGTGTGCAAAAATAATTAAGAATTGTTTAATGTGCCTTTTGGTTGCCAAAATTTTTTTAAAAATCTTTTTAAAATTAAATGCCAATTATTTTCTTTGATAAGAGACAGGCCTTTTTTTTAACACATTTATTCATTTTGGTGGATTTACATCGTTCAGTACAACTACTTTACAGATGTATGTTTTCAGACTTATTCTAGTTAAAATATCTAAGCTAACTTAATCTACGCATTGGAGAGGATACCCTAGGGGAGAACCTCGGTGTTATGAATTGTCGTTGGCTAAAAGTTTGAGGAATGCTTCAAAAGGGAATCTATTTTTTATTCGTGTGTGGGTTGGATTTTTCGGAAGTTTGTAATGGGATGCTGCTGGTATGTCTGTTAGGTTTTGGTAGAAGTTGTGTGATATTTGTGCTATTTGGTTTATTATTGTATTGATGTTTAATTCTGAATGAAGTTGTTTATTACTTATGAACCAGGGGGCATTTGTGATTAGTCTTAAAAATTTATTTTGCATAACTTGAATTTTATTGACATTTGTGGGGGCTGCGTTTGTCCATATGGGGCATGCATAAAGGAGTAGTGGTCTGATTATTGTTTTGTATAGTGTTGTACTGTTTGTGTATGACAGAGATTTATGTTTGTTGATTAGTGGCCGGAGTTGGAATAATTTATTATTTGCTTGTTTAATTTTGATATCTATGTGGGTTTTCCAGGTTAGTTTTGTGTCCAGATGAAGTCCTAGGTATTTTATGGGCTGCGATGGTGGGGTCCAGGTGATGGGGGAGTTGTTTATTACTAGCGGAGTGGGGGAGGTGAACTTTCTGAGTGAGAAGATTTTTGCTATTGTTTTGTCGGGATTGAGTTGAATTTTCCAGAGGTTTGCCCAGGTTTCAATGTTGTGTAAGTGATTTTGGATTTGTGATCGTAGGTTACTTAGTGAGTATCCTGAGGCGAATAGGGCTGTATCGTCTGCGAATTGAGCTATATTAGATTTTGATGATGATGGAATGTCTGCTATGTATATGTTGAATAATGTTGGAGATAAAGGGGAGCCTTGCGGGACGCCTGCTTTGATTATGTGTGGGGTGGAGTGGTGATTGTTGACTATTACTGAGAATGTGCGATCTGATAGGAAACTTTTGATGATGTGAATAATGTAGGTTGGAGTTCCAGCTTTTATTAGTTTGTAGATTAGTCCCGGGTGCCAAATTCTGTCAAATGCTTGAGTGATGTCGAGGAATGTAGATATTGTGTGTTGTTTTTTCTGAAATGCAGAGTGGATGTGTTCTGTTAATCTAAGTAGTTGGTGTGCAGTTGAGTGATGAGCAATGAAACCGAATTGATGTTTGGGAATTAAGTTAATGTTTTTGAGATGCTGGTTTAATCTGGCAAGGATTAGTTTTTCGAATATTTTGGCAATAACGGGTAGTAAACTGATGGGCCGGTAACTGTCTACTTTGGAATGATTTTTGTTGGGTTTCGGAATGGGGTGAATGATTGAATGTTTCCAAGTTTGGGGGAAGTATCCTGTTCTTAAAATTGAATTGAAAATATTGTTTAGGAAGGCTAAGGCTGACGGTGGGAGATTTTTTAAGATTATTGAACTGATTTTATCGTATCCGGGGGCTTTCTTATTTGGAAGTTTCTGAAGAGACAGGCCTACCTGCATGCATTTTGGCGAACGTTACGGCCGCCAAGGCCCCCAGCACCTGGATTCCTAAGTTGATCCTCATGCTCAGGCCAACTCACTCCTACAACCAAGCCAGTCTCTGTGGTTACCACCCTAGGGTGAAGCGACAATCCAGGAGAATACCAACCTTCAGATAATAAGTGTAAACTGATGGTGCTATAGAATGGCGCAGACTTTCTCGTACTAGTTTCTTTTCATATCGCTTCAATGTGAACCATCTATTCGGTGTTGTCCCAAACTCTTCCCATTTGCATTGGAGGATAGAGAAAATTTTTCACATTTTTCCGATGTTTCGGTAGAAAAACAATCCTGAAAAAAATAGCTACGGAGTTTGAAATCTCTAGGAAGCTCAAATAATAACATGCCTGTGCATGGAAATCCTATCCCTAGTCACAATATTTTATTTTCTTGAGGTGGTAATCTCGTATATGTAGTGCATGCTATACTCCGGGAAGTGTTGGTTTGCTCCGCATTGGAACGTGAGACCCAATGCGGACCTACTCGTCGGGTTGTGGGGTTTCCCCTCTATAGGTATCTTCGCTAGCGTGATACAAACTTAGCCGGTGCCAGCACCCGACTGGTCTTTTCACAGTGTGATAGTATCGTGCGTGTGTCAGTGTGTGTAGGGGAAATAGAGATGGGCACGAATTAGGAAGAAAAGATCGCGCGCCTTTCGTGAACTGTTTGGTCAGTTACTACTCCGGCATTTTCTTGCTATTGATCAGACACCAAGTAAATCAGACCACCAAGGCTCTTGAATTCTCCTCTTGGCACTGACTGAATTCGATTATCTAGCAAGAGTAGAAAATCCGCCACCGTTTCTACTCATCTAACCATCTCTGCTTGATGAGCGTTACAGTCGTAAGGAATACTGCAAGTGGGTTTTGAGTGCAAGTCTATCAAAAGTAGGTCGATGTCCTTCAAAAATATCAGCGGATTTCGCAGTGAAGAAATCTAATGTAACTAAAATTTTGTCTAAAGCACAATTTATTTTCTCTAAAACCCTTCCTTGGACATTGGCTACCCGTTTAGGATCTATGGTATTCCTAATTTTCATGTGAATACTAGCATTATACAATATTATTTCTTGAACAAAAATTTTGTAATAAAAATCAATATTAGAGAAACAAAAAATTAAGCAAACGAAGAAATTTTGATATACCATTCAAACTTTCCAGTTTATAATATTCATAGTATTTTCTGAAGAATGTGAATTTAGTGAATTATATTCATTTTGTACAAAAACATCGTGTTAAATCTTTGGTACAATGACCATTTCAACGAATTTTGCTTATGTGTTATTCAAATAAATAGATTAATCTTTGTTAAACATATTATTGGAAAATACATCCATAAAAAGTTAAAATATCTAGAAGAGATTACTAGAACAGATTACGAGACGAACATGTTGAAGTGTATAGCAGCAGAGTGTAATGGATAAAGTTTCCCCCTTCTCGATTTGATAAAGGAGGCGACTTAATTATTCAGAAAAATGTTCCTTAATCCATCGCATTACCTAATTTTGAAATAAAACTGTTGATACCACCCAACCCGCGAAAACTCTTATTACCGGGACTTGGTAACGGAAAAATGGATAAATCCAATTCATAGGTTGAGAAAAACATATTTATAATGTGGTGTAGCCATAATCCATATTCAGTAGGTCCTTTGTTGTGAAAAATCGTTTCACCTCAAAATGTCTGTTCGTCTTTGAACAATACTAGCGGCTAAACCGTCCAGTCGATTTCTCCCTTTTCATGAAACCCCTAGGACATTTTCGAAGTTAAAAAATCTCATTCTTTTATGATTAAATTTGTTGTTGAATAGAGTGAAAAAAGTATCAAGAGAATGGTGCAGATCTAGGTTTCTTGAAAAGCTTGATTTTTCGAAAAATACAAAAGTTTACAATTTTTTCAGGGTCTTCCTACGAGTACATTTATGAGGATAGATATTTTTTCCTTAATGAAATTTCTTCCTTAATGATAGATTTTGAGAAAATGTCATTAACAATTTTTCGAAAATTTGAATACATTTCGCGTAATTTCGTGAAAATATGGGCGAAAAAGCACGTGCTGTTTTAGCACCACTGTTTCTACCATGAATTGATTGTATCGTTTTTGCGTCTTAAGATTCGAGACTCAAACATTAGTAGCAAAGTTTTCAGCGCTTTTTTAATGCATGAGCGAACTCGGCAGCCGCCGAGGGCCTCGGTTGTTGATTGAGTTTTTCGTGTTTCCAGGCGCGTCAATTGCTTCGGTCATTACTCCCGTTAGTGTAGTACATGTTTTTCTCGGGAGATGGCGGTGATCTTCCGCCGCAGGATGGCGAGATCCGGCGCCGACCTACCGTCGGCTAGTGGGGTTACCCGCTAACCAGGACTCTCCCACCAGCGGGGCACCGCCCCTGCTGAGACAAGCTCTAAGCTCCCGACCGGTCTCCCGGAATACGTGGTAGTATAGTACATGTTAGTGTAAGTGTGTGTGTGAAAGAAAAGATGATAGGACAAGAAAGAGGAAGGACAGATCGCGAGCGGTCCGTGGCCCGTTTGTTACGGCACTGCTCCGGCATTCGCCTGGTGTTGATCGGAGAAACCACGGAAAACTACCGATCTGAATAGCCTTTCGCTTGAATTCTCCTCCTGACAGCCACTAAATTCGACCTAACTGAACAGCTAGTATCGAAAATCCTGTCGTCGTCAGGACTCGAACCCAGGACCTCCTGGTCAGAGACGCTGCAGTGACATCAGTTGATACACTGAGCTACCGCTCCCGGTCTGAACATATCTTTTATGATTATGATTCATCATAATGTAAGAAATTGCCAATTGGCAAGTTTCATATTTGATACACCTGTGAATGAGTCATGTGCTGATATAATGACACTGAGACATGCATTTGTTTCAATACCAGTAATCATTTTATATTTTGTACTCAACATTTCTAAAACGTACAACAGATTTTCTGACGTATACAATTTTTCGAAAATTTGAATACTTTTCGCGTAATTTTGCGTGAAAATATGGGCGAAAAAGTACGTACTATTTAGCATCACTAGTTTCTTCCATCAATTAATTGAATCGTTTTTTAGTCTTAAGATTCCAGACACAAACTATAATAGCAACCTATCTGGTACGATCGATTCATCGTTATGTAATAAATTGCCTGTTGGCAGGTATTCCTTTATGTGATACACCTGTGAATGGGTCATGTGCAGATTTAAAGACACTGAGACATGAATTTGTTTGGATACCAGTACTCATTTAATATTTTGTACTCAACATTTCGAAAACAACAGATTTTCTGTTTGTTATCAATATGTCTTTTCCATACTTTTGAAGGAGACTTGATTATTCTGGGAGGCTACCAAATCGATATTCTTCTATAATTCCCCTATCAAATTTAGAAGAAATTCGCATTTTGTCAGATTTGTTTTCAAGGCGTTGAATGAATTAGAACTGCATGGTCTCATCAACAATAGTGGTTAGGCCAAATCTTTCGCTGTCTTCTTTTTCTTGCCGGCTCGTACATTATCTGCTACCAGGAAAGTGGAAGTTGTTTGTAGTTGTATTGATGTTATTATATGCAGTTATATATATATATATATATATATATATATATATATATATATTGTTTTTTATTTCCAATTGTTTAATTTATCATTTTGTACAACGTTTCGATTAAATTTTTTCATCATTTTCAAAAACTGGTATATTTTTCAGAACATTTATGTTTTTACATTATAAGTTTCTTGGTACAAAATATTTTTTCTCTCAAATTGTTTAAATTCTCATGTTATTGAAGAGCTGTGAGAAAAAGATAAATTGAACAATTGCAAGTAAAAAAACTACATAATAACTCTATGAAAATTTATTGGTATAATTGAATTATATTAATAATCATAATAAAAATAATGATTATTATTATTATTATTATTATTATTATTATTATTATTATTATTATTATTATTATTATTATTATTATTATTATTATAACATTATTAGGCTGTGAAAACTAGAAAAGTAATTCACATTTTTAATTTTTCTATCGGAAGACCGAAAAATTGAAAAAAAGTGAAAAATGACTTTCAACCGCCAATGCAGGTGAGAAGAGTTTGAGACAACACCGAAAAAATGGCCCACACTGAAGCTATACGAAAAGTAACTAGTACGAGTCTGTGACATTCTAAAGCACCAGCAGTTTAATATTATTACTTGAAGGTTGGCAATTCCTTGGATTGTAGCTTCGACCTATTATCGTCTAGGGTGGTAACCTCAGAGACAGGCTTGGTTGTGGGAGTGAGTTGGCCTGAGCATGAGGATCAACTTAGGAATCCAGGTGCTGGGGGCCTTGGCGGCCGTAACGTTTGCCAAAATGCATGCAGGTAGGCATATCTCTTCTGAAAGGAAATAATTGAAACCTATTTGCAAACGAAAATTCTCGTTAAAACAGTTCTTTATTGCTTTTACACATGATCTTTTATGCGTCTTGACCTAGAACAAAACGAAATATTTTATAACTGCACAGATGCTGCATTTTCCCGACATAGCATTCTTTAAAACTCTTTTAATATTGCTCCATCATAACCAACAGGTGAAGGAAATTTTTACTCTTTTGTCAATAATTTTAACCAGTATTTTGGATTTCCAATTGCCGTCCCGGATAGCCGAGGTCGCAAATGTTGAAGGGCCGTAGCTGCCTTGCTTGAAACGTAGCTGGTTCAATTTCCGCGCCGAGAATGTATATTTGTGTATGTTTTTAATATGGGATCCCCCATCGTTACCCGATAATTAAAAGGTACAATGGGCCCTATTTGACCGACAAATTAAAAAATGTCCTTTAAAAATAGGGTATTGAAACTTCTAAGGAACGAAAAGTTTAATACATTTTAATAACTGAGAAAATTCTCAGATAGTAATTACGAGAATGTGTTAATGTATTTTTGCAGAAGTTCGCAATGCGGGCATGGAAGACGATGACGATGACGAATGGGAGGACTTGAACGAGGACGACGAATGAAACGACGATGATCACAACGACCACGACAATGACGATATTTTTCGGCACAACAGACAAGGCAAGCCGCAAAAGTCAAATGATTCTACTAAGAAAGTTTCTAACACATTTTAAGAAGCAACGAGAAAATAGAAATTTCTTTATAATAAAGTATTCTATCTAGGGTTTTAGGATTCACTAAAAAAATAATTTATATTTAATATTATTATTACTAATGTTTGAATTAAAATCAGTAGAGCATTGTCTTTATTTTCTATGCAAGGAAGCAACATTATTAAGTATATTCATATTGAAAACACGAAGTTGATTTCAATGTCTTTCTGGATAACGCAACACAACGAAGGACAGACACCACTTCCGCCTTCAGTAAACCGTACTAGAAGGCGTATACGACGTGGCGTTTGACGCAATGTAGCGATCATTTTTCTACATTTCTTTTTAAATTGTATCAATGCTTACGTATTATAGAATGCTGGCGGAAAATTATAAACGGCTATTAGGAATATCAACGTTTTGTCAATGTCAACAAAATATCCAATGAACGATGGAGGGCAAAGATGAAAACGAAATGAGTTACGTTTCCCATTATCTAGGCGTTTTCGCACACTAGACCACTTTCCACCAACTGTTTCGAAAGTATGACCATCGTATGACCATCACGCTCTATATTGAGAATATATTTTTGATAGTATTTTGTAGCTGTATCTTTGATATCTCAAAATATATGTAAATTCGAATGTATTATTTTTTATATTGGTCATATGAATATTTTCAGATATTTCGGCTGACGCAGACGACTTAAACGACGAGGACGGCAACGACAAAGACTATGATAATGACGACTGTAACAGTGAGACTTGTAATGAAGGACACGACTAAGAAAGTGTTTCATTTGCTTTGGTTTAGCATGTCCCTCTAATTTATCCCCATCGACTGCACTGTATTTGCAATTTTGTCGACAAATGTGGAGCCGTTTTTGAGAAAATGTATTTGGGAGTTTCTAGAAAAGGGAATGTTGAACCCTTTTTATCAGCCGAAACGAGAAACGAAGTAAATGAGAAAGTAAACTAGTAGTGCTAAAGAATGCCACCAACTTTCTCGTACTAAATCGTTTAATTATATTTTCATTTTGGGCTATATTATGGGGTTTACTTCATCCTCTTCTCAGTTGCCATCTATTACGCCTAAAAGACATTTTTTCACGTTTTCTCAATTTTTCGGATCCATATTATACAAGGGTAAAACGTTTCTAAAAATGCACTCGAAGCTTATTTTCACCCTAAACTTTTGAGTTATCGAAATACTTAATATGAAATTATTTCAAATATTTGCTGTCACAAATGCAATAAAATACGTATATAACAAATGCCTGAAATTAAAATGTTAAACATGTTAGAAATATTTTTAACCAATAATTGTTTGTAATTTTTGAACAAATCAACGAAATAATGCAGCATAGCTGGATTGTATGTCATCGTTTGGCGCGTATACGAAGCAATAAGCATTATCTGAACAAAAAGTTTATAGAAAAAATTTGGAAGTTTTTCGAAAATGGTATTTGAGTGCTTCTGATAATGTTCAACTTGGAGCACATTTTCATAAACAACTTTTAAATTTTCGAAAAACTTCATAAAATATCGTTTAAATCACAAATACTAACAAATGGCATACTCTATAGAAATTGCCAGTAATCTAAATATTAACGTCGCGAGAGAAATATCGATCAAATATGTTTATGAATGTTTTAGAATCAAAATAAAATAGAAGAACGACGTTGATTTCATCTTGTACAATGTAATTAACACTATCCTTTTTAAGAGTTTAAAGAAAAAGTTTGGAGCCTAGTTTGAGGAAATGTTGTTTGTAATATATTTTAATATTGCCCATATTTTACTCAAAATTACAAAAAAAACTAGTATATTTTTTAAAATTATACTTGACGTAAAGAAATTTTCGAGAACAAATTTTAGTTAAAAAATTGCTATCTTCAATTTTATAGTTGTAGAAAGACGCCAAAATATCTTTCAGACTGTTCGAAAATTCAGACCGAACAGAAATGATCAGATATATGCGATCATTATAGTTGTATTTCTCTCTATTCGTATAAGAAATTTAAAGAAAAAAATGGAGCCATTATTGAGACAATTTTGAGGACGTCCCAGGAGCTTCATCTAAAGTACTTACAAAATAACAGAATGTTTCTGAAAATTCTCATTCCTGAGTCGGACCAGATTGACGGGGGAATATAAATTAGGAAAAAATCCTGAGCACAGTTTAAGGCTAAATGCACCGAAAAATACTTATAGGAAAAATCAATAGATCGCAGCACTATCACACGGAATTTACTAGATCGATAACTTCTGAACAAATTGTCCGAATTTCGATCTGTAAACGGCATTAGACTCCTTTTTAAAATAGAATTCACGCTACGATGCCATTCTTTCAAAAAATATTTCCAAAAAAATTTAAAATGATTTCTCATAGTTCCGGGAAGAAATTAAAAAATGTGAGCTTATAGCGCGATGACGACGTGCTTCCTGAATCCAACGCCGTATCAATCATGCAAATCGGATGAATAGGAGCGGCGTAAAGTGAAGTTTCGGAAAACTACCTGACCCCCCCCCCCCCTTTCCGCTTCACGCGTGCGTCACCCGACCCTTTTGGAGGCTCCCTCGACGCGGCCGAACGGCCAAACCCGGCGGCCTCAAGAGGAGGGCGGCACGGGAGGAGGCCGTGCTCTCAGGCAGGCAAGCCGGGCAGTCGGTTCGTCCTTTTTCGTCCCTTTCAATCTCAATATATTTTTCTCCACTTATCAAACTAGTGATGCTGTAACACAACCAAACGGTCTCATATCATCTGTAATAGTCGTATAAAACTATATATCTTGTTCACATATTTCCGTCTTCCTTCGAATACCATCAAAAAGTTATTTGAGGCACTACTCAAAATATCAATTCCGATTTGGAAACTGATTTCAAAAAGAAAATTGAACTAATTGTGTAGATATCACCAATATTCCATCTCCTAACATCTTATTTTACATACATTTTACTTCTAAGATCTTCTGTTATCATTCCACTACCAGAAGGAATAAGCCGAAATTACGCACGAGCTCTTTTATCCTGCGACTCGATTTTTGATCTCAAAACGGCGTTTGTCTCCTTGATAGACTTCACCTGATGAATCTGTTTTCCCAAGTAAAATTTTAAAACTGTTTTCGTACTTTCGGACAAAATTGAAGAAGTGGTAAAATAGCGCGCAGGCGAGATGCATCCTGAATCCAACACTGTAACAAACATTAAAATCTAATATTAAGAATCGTGGCATGCCCCAGCTTACTTAGTAAGTTATATTGAAATAAAATGATTCTGTTATATTTGTATAAACTTGAAGATTGGAAAAAGTAATTCCCGGCGCGTCATTTTGATACAAACTACGTAAATGATAATGTAAAAGGATGTAGTGTCATATAGTAAAGGATCATTGTATTGTGACATATATATGTATTTTTTAATGCATTAAATTGTCATGAAAGCAATACAACTTAAACCCTTAGACAGGAACACCACACTAGAAGAGGAATATCCGTCTATGAGGGGGATAAATTATGTTTTGTTATACAGTTCGGCAACTTTTACATTTCTGCATTAAGATACCATTTTTCTAAACATCGTACACGCTTATCGGTAACATTTAATCGGGTAGCAATCCAATTTATAAGGTTTATATACTACTAGTAAAACGTAGCATACCAGTCACAGATAAACCTCATATTAGGGAATCAGAATGCAAACGTATTAAATCGGCGATCCTCATCTAGGTGTCGAGAATTGGGATGCAACATTGATGTTGATATTTTCAAAACATAGATTTTGTACAGACACATGAACATATTTCGTAAAAAAATGAAACATTTATGAAACCTGATGTTTATTATCGATGTGCTTGATGAGTTGTTGTGAATGAAAAGAACCGATAATCACAATTTTATAAAAAAAGTTAAAATATGAAATAATATTGCATTATACCACTGTCAATACATGTGTTCGAATAAAGCGAACGGTGATTGTAACATCCTCATCCAGTAGACTATCTTCAGCCCAAGAAATGACCCCATTTTTCTGGCATTTCCTACGTATGTCCTACCGTACGCAGAGAGGCGGCCAACGCAAGCACTCTAGGTGTAAGGTCTCTTGCCCACCGTCCTGTACCCATTTGAGGAAGTTGTGACTCCATAAGATGACCCTGGGCGATAGTAAAAAGAATAACAGCGAAACTAAGCCTGAAAACTTTCTTTTGCCGTTTTGTCTAAATCGTAATTATAAATTAACAATCACGGCCACTGTCAAAACAAATTATCTTCCGCACGAACTTGATCGATGTTTCTAAACCAGGTTTTTTAAAAATGTTTTAATTTTGAACATTGATATTTGCATTTGTATTACTTGAGTATCATTCCTTCGCTTTTCTTGCTATCCGAAACTGGGAGGGAACGCGCCGATAATTCAGCGAGTTCTTCCCTAATAATGGCAGAAAGTACGCATGAAAGACTGCGGGTATCAAACACACTGTTCAGTGCGATGATGTCTATTTGTCGGCTCCAGTCCCGGTCAAGCAGCGGCTGTGAGCATCTCTCCTTTAATCTGCAGGTCCCAATTCTTCGCGGGTCTGAACGCGCAGAGAAATAGTTCTAGAACATAGATCGCAAGCCATCCCTTGTTAGACCTATCTGGATATACACAGCAATAGGATGCTAGCAATTTGTTCATTGCTCACTCGGACTCGAACTGCCTTTTTCATTTTGTTTGTGATATTGTGTATTAGTTATTCAATTGTGCCACTTACACCCTTTACTTCCGCTTCATTCTATCATTCCAAGCATAATATCCTTTTCTAGAGATTTTGTTCGACTCATAGTATGTCAAAAATATTTTACTTTCCATTTTTTGGCTTTGGCTTTTAGAGAAAGTTCTGTTTTCTTTTCAAAATTTCGGCATTTATCTTTTTGCCCTCCCATTGTTCTGTGACATACCGATATGTCACATGAAAATAAACAAACATTTATTTGTAGACTATATGGTGGAACATGCATTAGAATATATCACGAGAGCAAAGGCTTAGCAACGACCGGGAATAAACAATGTAGTTTTTGTTTTTTGTAAATGCATTAGGAGGTGGCTGCATGCCGAAAGTAGAAAATTTGGGATTGGGCGAAGAAGTTTAGACGATCGAAAGGTCAGCTACACCAAAATGTAACGAACGTATGGATTGGCTGGGTGAGAGAAGGACGGTCAAATGTTATGAAAAAAAAAAGAAGATATGTCTTCGAGGGTGAATCAAGCAGGAAGATTCATTCTGACCGGCATCGCGTGTCTGAACTGATCGTGGGTTCGTGAGAGGGAGCGAGTGTAGTGCAGATAGTCAGAGTCGGGTTATCAGATCATGAAATTTTAAGGACAGTAAATGATATTGCAGATATTGCATGTGGAAGTAATATTGATGCATAAATTGGGACTTTGTCGGGAGTGGTAATCGAGTTATAGATTTCGGGACTATGTCATAGGACGTAATCGGGACTGATAATTTTGATAATTTGAGACCAGTTTGGATAGGAGCAGAAGAGGATTTCTTGGGACTTTGGACTACGGCAAGCTAGCAAGATATTTCGACTGAGAAGTCTACGAGGGACATCAACGAAGAATAGATAAGTTAACCGCGGTATAAAACTGTAAAATTCAAAGATATCTTGATCAAAGGCCTAACATCAAAATCATTTATTAAATTCACTAAATTGTTTGCTAAAAGGTAACAATAAACTTTGTTAAATTTTGTTCTTTAGAAAAGAAAGTGATATTTCATTTAGTCAATCCAAACAGAAATGAACTAGAAATATAGAATCATTCTATTTCAGATTCCCAGCTGCGCTGTATAGTCAGCGGATCCTATAATCCATTATAAAGGTAATAAGGATTATAATATATCGTGACCCATTGACCCAGCAAGCCGGACGCTAAGATCTTTGCAAGATATTAATGTGGAGAAAATTTTGTATATCTCAGTACGTAATATTTTCTTCCGTATCCATACTTCAAAAGCATCTTCCTTTTTTCGGCCTATCTCAATGTTCAGCTTTTACACCAACACAACAGGATTAGAAATACCATTTTCTCGATTATTTGGATTTTGGTCTTACGCAAGGCTTGATTTCTGATGAAACACGACGGAACGGCGTTCCTGTATCTCGCTGATAATTATTACATTATATTATAAATATATAATTATTTCTATTAAATTAATAAATCATTTTGAGCGCGTTCCGGGACCTAAAATTTTAGAAATCAATCACTTGATATGCCTGCATATTTTATGAATTTGTGTAATTTTCTTTCCACTGCTTTTTCTAGAATTATTCCTCTCTTTAGTTTTTCTGTACAGTATCCAGAATTTGTTATTGTAACTCATAAGTATTTAACTTCGCCTGCCATGTATATCACTTCTCCGTTGATCTTCAGGCTTCCTTTTTTACCAGTTGACATAAATGTTGTTTTCTTTAAATGTAAGTTCATAGAATATTTACATTTTATACATGTCACGTTTTGAATGTTTGCTCATTTCGCGCTTTCTATCCAAACCCAGCGCCGCCAGGGCACGCGCTCAAGTGTAGTCACCCTTCTGAGCTGGAAGCAGGGTCGCACCTCTGACACACTGCTGTTCTGATAGCGTGACTTTTCTGACCTCTGCAGACATCTCGTCGCGTTCTTCGGCGGGCTGCGTGCTACACTAGGGCAATTCGATATGCCCAAGCGTAGGAAGAGGGCGGTGAGCAGTTTTCAGTGGGCGAGAACATTGTGCAATGACGAAGTGGAGATTATATTTACTATACAAGAATTAGTGGAATCATTCACGTTTCGTTAATTATTAGTAACCGAGTGTTATATATGAACAAAATAATAATTCAAACAATAAATAATTATAAAAGTAGATTAGTTTAATAAACATTTTGTGAGATATTATTAACTAAAATAACTTATTTAGTCGACATTTATGGATGGTAAGCTATTGTTTTTCATTGAAAATACAGGTATAATACCCTTATAACCTTTATGGACGTTCATACCGTTATAGACGTCCTATAGAGGTATTTTACCGGTATAAAAGAACATAGGTATTTGAAAAAGGTATGTAAAATACCGGCATTTTACCGGTATCTAATACCTTTTCGGTCCCTGCCTATTCCTCATTGCCAGTTTACACTCCCTGGTCATATTTCGAATGACCCGGAACATTTCTTTAGGTCTCCTTTTGTTGTTATGTTCTTCCACTTCTTTGCATTTTTCTTTTATTTATTTAACGTCAAAAAACAGTTAAAAACTACGTATGATGTGCTATATTTCTTGAAGAAACTTTTCTTTATCTTGTCTTGGTCTACCCTGCTGAGTTCTCTGACTTTTATCCTTTGCTTTCTTAGCAGAGAAATATAATACTTGAAAAGAACGAATCATTAGGACTTTATTATTATTATTATTATTATTATTATTATTATTATTATTATTATTATTATTATTATTATTATTTAATCACAATCACGCGAATGGAGAGGAATCGAAGGTAAAGTGTATATACTCGTGCTATATAATCCTTCGAATCTTCACTTCGATGACTGAGTTTCCAAGATTTATAACAATTGTGAGACTCCATCTTTATATTTCACGGTGAAAATCTTGAAATATCTCTACAGGTCTGATTCAGTTTGCCCATTGTGAAACCATGGAGCAGGTTGTTACTCTGTGAGAAACTCTAGGCACCGGGCGGGCGTTCTTTCAGCGCCCGCCGCGAAGGGCTAGGCTAAAGTGGCCGTGGGGGAGGGGTTCCGGGATTTCCAAATCCGATATGGCACTGGGACAGTGGTTCTCGAATATCGTTGCAAATGCTCACTCCAAGTTCACTGCGGGAAGGGGGGATCTGGTATTTTTTCCGAAATTTCACTTTACGCCGCTCCTATTCATCCGATTTTCATGATTGACACGGCGTTGGATTCAGGAAGCACGTCGTCATCGCGCTATTAGCCCACATTTTTTAATTTCTTCCCGGAACTATGAGAAATCATTTAAAAAAATTTTTTGGAAATATTTTTTGAAAAAAACAGCATCGTAGCGTGAATTCTATTTTAAAAAGGAGTCCAATGCCGTTTACAGATCGAAAATCGGACAATTTGTTCAGACGTTATTGGTCTAGTAAATTTTGCTTATTTTGGTGCTGCCACGTGGGGGCGACAAATGGAACTAGTGTCGGTACATTTAGCCTT
The DNA here is from genome assembly GCA_011170035.1 of Teleogryllus occipitalis. Taxonomy (NCBI): domain Eukaryota; kingdom Metazoa; phylum Arthropoda; class Insecta; order Orthoptera; family Gryllidae; genus Teleogryllus; species Teleogryllus occipitalis. The sequence goes on from BLKR01004351.1 coordinate 41,024, forward strand.
AAGCGCTAGTGGTGTTCGCAGAGGGATGGTCACGGGACCGGACAGGCAGGCGGACGAAGCAGAGATGGAAAGACAGACGGGCGGACGGTTTGAAAAAAACATTTTTTCTACATGTGGGGACCCCAAAACAAGTATTTCCGTTGAAAGTTCGAAATGCAAATGACGGTTTTCTTACAAGAAGCAAATTAGTTCAAATTGGAATTTTTTCTTCAGGCACCAAAACCTTTACAGCTAGTGTCGCTCCGACCGTTGGCGAGTAAAGACCTCCCGTAGTGCGATAAGCGGCAGCGAGTTCGGAGAGCGCCGTTGAAGGCCGCACAGTGCCGTGTTGTGTTGTGTCGACTTCCGTGTTAACGATCAACTGAATCAAACCCAGTGAGTGAGTAAAACGCATTTATACCTTAGTAGGTGTACACAGTACACCCAACTTTCATCCTAAGATGGCTTCTGATCAAGGAGTCATCCCATACAGTGAAACCCATCAATCAAGTCTAGTTAGTAATGAAAATCAAGATTATGCAAACCGATATTTAACTGCTGCTCAGAAAGGTATGTTTCCCACAAAAGAACACGCGATTGTGATGGACTCAGTAGACGGTATATCAGTTAAAACGTACATCCAGGAACTAGCGAAAATTATCAATCCTCAGAATATACGGTTCGTGTCAAGAATTTCAAAAAACCGTATATGTGTCTATCTCGATTCTAAGGAATCTGTGAAAAAACTTGTTGACAATAAATCAACCATTTCAATCAATAATTCAACGTTATTCATTAGACCGCTAATTACGCAGAATATAAGACTCATTCTCTCTAATGTGTGTCCTATTATCCCACACTCAGTAATTATTGACGAGCTAACGAAACTCAAAATTCGAATCGGCTCTACAATGACCTTCCTGAGAGTCGGCATGTACGAACCAGGGTTCAGTCACATTTTGAGTTTCCGGAGACAAATTTACATTCATCCAGATGATATGGACAAAGTACCAGAAACCATGAAAATTATTTATGATGACACAGTTTTCTGGATATATCCATCATCAGATTCTATATCATGCTTTCTATGTAAGGATCATGGTCATTTTGCTAACAACTGCCCAATGAATGAACAAAAAGATAGCCCTTCTGGGTACTGTGAAGTTAATCCCAATGAAAACAATGAGCTGTCCCCCTCCTCCTTCCCAACTCTTAAACCCCCTTCCACCGCTCATTCTCCTATTGACAGCCGACCTACAAAAAATGCCAAACGTCCCTTATCTAGTCTATCTTCCAAATCTGAGACATCAGAAACGTTACATTCAGTTGTAGGTGAAGAAAACCTAACCTTTCTTAGAGAAAGTGTCCCAGATCCTAACAACATACAACCGATTACACCAGAGATAGTGGATAAAGTCCACCAATTCAAAAATTCTACAGTGATTAAATCAAATCCAAAAAACAATAAAAAGTCAAAACTTGAAATTTCTCTTGCAGAGGAATCTGATAGACTTGAAAATCAACTTGCCCCACTCAAAGGAACACTATCTGAATCAAGTAACAAATATGTTTTAAATTGGTTACAACTAAAAAGTCTTTTTGAAAAAACAAAAAATTACATAAATGTTGAGGAAGCTGTTCTGGAATTCACTCCAGATATCAAACTGTTACTACAAATCTTAGAAGATACCTACCCCCTCCTTACAGATAAAAACATAAAAAGATGTTTCACACATTTAAAAAAGGAAATTAAAAACAATTGCCATGAGAAGAGAACTGGCAAACTTAAGTGAAACTAGTGATGAAGATTCAAACTAACTCTCTCCAAACTTTGCTCTTGAAATGGCATATACAATTCTCCAATGGAATATAAATGGCTTTAATCTACAAACAGAGAATTTGCTACTGCTAATTAACAAGTGCAACCCTGATATGATATGCTTACAAGAAACAAATAATAAAATCAACCAAAAACCACCATTAAAACATTTTGGATTTCTCTTGTGGAACTCAACCTCCATAAAAATCTGTAAACTAACACAAGTGTTCATGTATGTTCAATGACTCAACTCCTTTCATTCCAATAAAATAATATCTACTTGATGCCTTCCTCCAGGTCAAGTGTCTGAACTATCCACAATAATGTATAATAACCTACTGTACTTCATATTGTAACTTATTGAAACATACTTTGTAAATACTCAACATACAGAAATACTTTGTAAATATATCTGACTGTATTACAACCTTGTGGTCGCTCAAGACCTAGTTGTTTATGCGACCTTTATAAATAAATTATATTAAAAAAAACCTTTACAGCGTAGACGTGTATAGTCATGAATTTATTATTTTCATCGCCTTATATCTTTCAATGCGTTCAGCACTTGCCCAAAGGAAATGTACCGGCTGATAGCGATAGTTGTAGTGAATAACTTAGTGAAATGTCTTTAAATATGGAATATTTAACTTGTTTTGTTCCTGTAAGAAACATCTCAATTAATTATAATGTTTTCATCAATCTTCGAAATTACGTTATTGTGTGTTTTTCGGTCCTTAACAGTACAAATAGGTTAGTTTGGAAATCTGAATTTTTAAGTTTTCCTTTCTGAAATAACTAGAAAAAATTCTGTTTGCCAAGGAGGGTAATTTGGAACATCCAATAGGCACGAAAAAACAGGGATAGATTCATTTAACTCAGTACTCTATTCTTAAGTTGAGACGTCTACAGAATATAAGAGATAGAATGGTAAAATTACTTACTAAGAAAGTGGCAATTAGTACGGCTCCACTAGATTATTTAATAGTGAATCGTTTAAATTTGCCAACTGCTTTAATTGCAATGTGTACTTTTCTCTTTTCCTTCAAATGCGTCAATGATACTAATAATCGTGTTCTAAGACATATTTTATTTCGTTTTTTTGGTAAGACGAGAGGCTGTTGGTTTGCTCCGCACTGGACCGTGAGACCCAACGCTGACCTACTCGTCCGGTTGTGGGGTTTCCTTCTACAGGTATCTTCCCCAGCGTGATACAAACATAGTCGGCGCAAGCGACCGACTGGTCTTCTCACAGTGTGGTAGTGTCGTGCGTGTGTCAGTGTGTGTAGGGGAAATAGAGGCGGACTAGAATGAGGAAGGAAATATCGCGCGCCCTCCGTGGCCCGTTCGATAAGTTACTGCTCCGGCATTTTCTTGCTATTGATCAGAGACACCATGAAAATCAGAACAACAAAAGTCTTGAATTCTCCTCTGCACAGTGGCTGAATTCGACTATCTAATATAGCATGAGACAAAACTCCGCCACCGTTTCAATTCGCAGTCCACACCTCTGGGTCACAGACACTGCAGTGGCAACAGATGTTCCCGTGAACCATCTCTGCCTGATGACCACAGTCGTCAGGGATCAAAAGGAAGGACAGTCGTAAGGAATTCTACAAGTGGGTTTTGAGCGCACGTCATTCAAAAGTAGGACGATGTCCTTCAAAAATATCAGTGTATTTCGCGCTGAAGAAATTAAATGTAATTTAATATTTGTCTGAATGCACAATTTTTCTCTCTAAATCGTTTCCTTTCACATTTCCTACCCCATTAGGTTACGCGGTATTTCTAATTTTCATGTCAATACTAGCGTTAAGGTTACATAAAATTGAGAAAAAGTAAATAATTGTATCTCTTGAACGAAAATTATGTAATAAAACTAAATATTAGACAAATGAAAAACGAAACTGAACAAACGAAGAAATTGTGATATACCATTCAAATTTTCGAATTAATATAATATTTATAGTAGTATTTTCTGAAGCCTGTAAAGATTGTGAATAATATTCATTTAGTACGGAAGATGACGGGACCCGTCAATGGCAATGTCGTCATTGGATGTCGGCGAATGCGCAGAAGAATATTCTCTGGAAGTGTCGTGTTACATCTTTCAAATTGACGACTTGCAGAAACTCTCTATTACTTTATTCCGACCGCGTCAAGTGGTGTGGTCATTAATTAGTCTCGTAAAAGTAGATCTGTTATTAAGGTCCGCGGGGTTCTTGTCGCTGCTCGATCAATAGCAACCAATAAACGCACGTGCTACGTACAATTTTTAACCTAATTTTAACGATCCCATTATTATATTTTTTCCCAATTTGAAACACGAAAAGGAGGCCAATTTTCTCCATTGTACAGAGATTTTAATCCAAAACGCATAGGATATTGACTGCAGCACAGTGGTATATCGCAAACACAACACTACACAGGGAATTAAAAGTACCGACAGCCTTTAAAAGAACAGAAAAAAGCAGCTCAATTTCCACAGCTATCACCTTTTCGATTTGATTTAAGAGGCGACTAAATCAGTCGAAAATAATGTTCTTCATTCCATCGCAGTGTCTGTCGTATGTCTGTCGTAAACAATGAAATAAAACCGTTGAAGCCAAATGACCCAACCAAGGAAGTCTAGCGTTCATGCATCGATTAAGGAAATAAATTGATTTAGGTAATTGATTAGTGATAATAATGAATTTCCAGTGAAGTAGATATTCCCGTCGTTTCTTTAGAGCCCATATTCACGCCAAACATTTTTGTTCACCAACAGGAAACCAAACCTCAACGCCTCGCAGAACACGGCTCGCAACACACAATTTTCTCGTTGCTGTCCTCCCCTTGTACATTCATGTAGAAAGAAGAGAATTGTTGTAGTCATGCGCTGGAAATAGGCCACTTTTACATAAAAATATCTTATTGTCGGGCCCTGGTAAGGAAAAAGGGAATTAATCTTGTTCGAAATAAGATACAGTCCTATCTGATGCCTTCCGGAGAGGAAACGTGTTAAATTCTGGGTGGAGAATTAAAATAGTTTCCCATGTGCTCTTTAATGTGTCGACCGCGGCTTCCCATTTCTTACTCTTTCTCCTCAATTACACTGAAGGAGCTGCGAGCATTGCGTAACCTGGTATAAAACGAGACTTATACTAACACAAACCTAGTAAACCTCTCAGCTGCTGTAGATTCTGCCACGGCTTGATTCTTCCAATTGTTAGCGCCTTCTCTGGATCGAGTGTCAATAACATACCTCAGAAACCTAACTTCACTCCTACAAAACCGGGATTTTTCTATGTTTAAAAGCATATTATTAATTAACAGGCACTTAATAACTCCTCTACATTTTCTAGTTGCTGTTGGATTTTCTGGGAGGAAAATATCCACATTTTGTTTACTGCAATCGGCGCATCATAATTGGTGATGTTGTTCAATTTCCTGGCGTCCACATAAACCCTACGACGAGTAAAGGATTAATGTTGGCAGACGGGTTTCCTTCCAATGATGCCGTCCCTAATCACGTATGAAATGAATCGGTCTACATCCCCCTTCAGAACCAGTGGTGTAGAGTAACGTCTATGCCGAAAAGATTCGTCGGAGGTGATTTGGATTCTGAATTGAAAGGCAGGAATGGAGTCATCTGACCTTACAAAAACGTCCTTATAAACTAGAAACAATTCGCGCAAACATAAATCTCTTTGGAAATTAAGGAGCGCTTGGTCCTCGGGCTTCTTGTCGCTGCTCGATCAATAGCAACCAATAAACGTACGTGCTACGTACAATTTTTAACCTAATTTGAACGATTCCATTATATGTTTTCCCAATTTGAAGCACAGAAAGCCAATTTTCTCATTAAATCGATAGCTTATTCCCGCTATATCCAAAATGGTAGGACACTCTTTACACCCTTATCGACTTCGTCTTTCGATTTTTGCCCTTTTCATGTCTCACACAGCTCCGCCGGTTTAGAATCATTTTGCTTCTGCACTTTTGATTCTGCGCGATTCTTCTCACTTACCGCACTGATTCGCGCGGCTTTCCCTTACAATCGATCTGCGGCGCTGTGAATGCCTTCGATTGTTCGTTGCCGTTGGGTTCGACCTCGTACTTTATTGGACCCTCTATTTTGATTTTTTTAAGCCTTTTCTTTACCATTGAATTTCCTTTCGCAGAACCACCTCAACCAAACAAACGTAAATATAATAGACAATGGAAATTGAAAGAGATAACACCACTGGCCTATAACCCACATCATTCAACAAGCATCGCCATTCCAATCACTACCAACAGTAAGGAGAAATAGGCAAAATTAACAAGGGTTTGTCACACTGGTCTTTAGCAAGTCACATATTATAAAGTGCCATCTGTATCTTCTACAACAGAGCTAATAATTAAAAGAATAAGAGAATGAATGTTATCTGCTATCGTTTTCCCAATTTTTTTAGTGGTTAAAAATACTTTTTCAGTTTCATATACTATCATACAGCGTAGTCGTTACCAATAATGCGAGAAATATATGCGGCTTTAACCTCCACAGTTGTCTGTTGTTTTTATTAATCCTGTCATGTTGTTCCATCGGTTCACGTCGATTAAAAACTAAGATGACCATTTTTTACCAAACGATGCTCAATCAACGCAAATGAAACACAATATTTGTCATGTCTTTTTTTTTATGTCCAAGTGATACAATCGTCATTATCGTCCCGTCGTCGCCGTCCTCGTCGTCGTTGTCCACGTCATTGCCGTCCTCCTCGTCGCCGTCCTCTGCGTCAGCCGAAATATCTGAAAATATTTATATCAATATCATAATGAATACCCCCAAAATTACAACAATTTTGAGATATCAAAGATTCAGCTACAGATACCAAAACTATTCTCAATGTAAAACGAGATTCACGTAATATGGTAACGCATTCGAAACTGTTGGAGAAACAAATTTTCAGTGAGCTAACAATTGTGGTAGATAATTGTAAACGTTCTATCTCGTTTCATTTTCTTCTTTGATTTATTTATTTAGTCTTTGATTTCCTTCGTACACTCAATATTTTGTAGATATTCACCCAAAAGTGACTTTTAAAATGGGGCGTGTATAAGTTTCCGCCAGCATTCTATAAAAATAAGTATTTTTAAAGTTTAAAAAGAAATATTTAAAAAAGTTCCCAATATTTCCTCAAACGCCACGTCCTCCACGCCTTACAGAATCTTTTGCTGCAGGCAGAAGAGGTGTTTGTCCTTCTTTGCATGCCGCTATTCAGAGGAACATTAATTCAACTTTATGTTTTAAACATGAATATACTTAATAATGTTGGTTCCTAGCGTAGAAAATAAAAACCATGGTATATTAACTCTAATATAAATTTTTTTATAATAATAATATATATAAATTATTTATGTATACAAAAATATTGGTAATCATAATAGAAAATATAAATGTGATATTTAGAGAATCCTAAAATTCTAGATCGAATACTTCATTATACAGAAATTCCTCCCTCACTGTTTCTGAACACGTGTTAGAAACTTTCTTAATTGCGTCATTTGACTTTTGCGGCTTCCTTTACCTATTGTGCCAAAAAATATCGTCTTTGTCGTGGTCGTCGTCGTCGTGGCAGTCGTCGTCGTTTCATTCGTCGTCCTCGTTCAAGTCCTCCCATTCGTCGTCGTCATCGTCTTCTGCGCCCGCATTGCGAACTTCTGCAAATATACAATTACACATTCTCGTAATTCTTATCTGTGAATTTCCTCAGTTATTAAAATATATTAAACGTTTAGTTCCTTCAAAGTTTCAATACCCTATTTTTAAAAGTCGCTTTTTAATTTGTCAGTCGTATAGCGACAAATGTAACTTTCAATTTTGGGGTTGCCAAGGGGGAACTCGTATTAACAACATACACAAATATACAAGCCCGGGGCGGGAATCAAACCCCTGACTGTTCAAGCAAGGCAGCTACGGCACTTCATTCTTTGCGACCACTATCAGGGAGGCAATAAGAAATCCAAAATAACAGTTGAAATTATTGATAAAAAAATAATAGAAATTTCATACATCTGTCGTTTATGATGGACCAAATTAGAAGTATTGCAAGGAATGCTATAGAAATTGCAGCACCTGTGCAAGTAACAGTCATTCGTTTTATTCTAGGACAAAAAGCACCAACTATTGTGTGTAAAGGCAATAAAGAATTGTTTTAATGGGCATTTTCGTTTGCGAATAGGATTGAATCATATCCTTTGATAAGAGACACGCGTACCTGCATGCATTTTGGCGAATGTTACAGCCGCCAAGGCCCCCAGCACGTGGATTCCTAAGTTGATCCTCATGCTCAGGCCAACTCACTCCCACAACCAAGCCTGTCTCTGAGGTTACCACTCTAGACGATAATAGGGCGAAGCGACAATCCAGAGAATTCCAACCTTCAGATAATAATATTAAACTGCTGGTGCTACAGAATGGCGCAAACGTTCTCGTATTAGTTACGTTACTTATTTCTTCAATGTGGGCCATCTTTTTGGTTTCTCCCCAAAATCTTTTCATCTGCATTGGCGGCTAGAGAACATTAGTAACATTTTTTCTATTTTTTAGTCCCCTGATAGTAAAATTGAAAAATGATATTATGAATATTATAGAAAAGTAAAACCGTGTCCTATTAGCGATGGCGATTAGAAATTTTTTGCAATTGAATTTTTGAAATTATCTTGCGAAAGGTAAGGAACTTGTTATATACATATGCAGTAACCTCTACCAAAAAAGAAGAGAAAAGAGACATAATACATATAATGCTATGTAACAACGAAATTTATTTCACTACGTAGTAAAGAGAAAGTTAGTTATGTTGCGCGAAAAAACGGCAAATTTCCGACAGAAAAACTCTTATTGCCGGGACCTGGTAACGCTAAAGTGGATAAATCCAATTGCTAGATTGAGAAAAAAAAATCTTTAGAACATGTGGTGTAGCCAAAATGCATGTTTAGTGGGTCCTTGGTAGTGAAAAATCGATTGACCTGAAAACGTCTGTCCGTCTGTGAACAATAGTAGCGGGTTGACAGTTCAGTCGATATCTCCAAAATTCTTATTCTCTAATCAATGTGGCTTCATGTGGCCACTTGAATTTGGTACCGATATTTTAATTGCGGGTATACTTTACATGAAGCCCCTAGGCCATTTTCAAAATTTAAAGCTCAATCGTTATTTATTAACATTTTTTGTTGCATTGTGTAAAACTCTTTTAAGTAAATGGTGCAGGTTTCAGGTTCGTTGAAACCTTGATTTTTCGAACAATACAAAAGGTCACAATGTGTTCAGAGTCTTGGTACGACTACAATTTTGAAGATAAAGATTTTTTCCTTAATGAAATTTGTTCCTTAAAGATAGATTTTGAGAAGAGGACATACATAATTTTTCGAAAATATGAATACATTTTGCGTAATTTTGCGCGAAGTTATAGACGAAAAATCACGTGCTGTTTTAGCACAACGTGCTATTTAGCACCATGCAGACGAAAAGATTTTGGGGCAAATCCGAAAAGATGGCTCACATTGAAGAGATAAGAAAAGTAACTAGTACGAGAACGTCTGTGCCTTTCTGTACAACCAGCAGTTTAATATTATTATCTGAGGGTTGGCAATTCCCTGGATTGTCGCTTCGCCCTATTGTCTAGGGTGGTAACCTCAGAGACTGGCTTGGTTGTGGGAGTGAGTTGGCCTGAGCATGAGGATCAACATAGGAATCCAGGTGTTGGGGGCCTTGGCGGCCGTAACGTTCGCCAAAATGCATGCAGGTAAGCGTGTCTCTTATCAAAGGAAATAATTCAATCCTATTCGCAAACGAAAATACTCATTAAACAATTCTTAAATATTTTTGAACACGATATTTGGTGCTTCTTGACATAGAGTGAAACGAATAACTTTACACTTACACAGATGATGAAATTTTTATAGCACACCTCAAAACTCTTATTTTGCTCTACCATACACGACAGGTGCATAAAATTTCTATTGTGTTTTGTCAATCATTTTAACTGATATGGAGGATCTCCTATTGCCGGTTTGGATAATCGAGGTCGCAAATCTGGATGCCGTTACCTACTTGGAGGGTCGCAGGTTCGATCCCCGTCTCAAACATAAATGTTTGTGTATGTTTTTAGAATGTATTGCACGATCGTCACCCTGAAAATTAAAAGTTATATGTTATTTGACCGACCAACTAAAAGTCGGTCTTTATATATAGGATATTGACATTTCTAAGGAACTAAATGTTTAATATATTTTAATATCTGAGAAAATTCACTGATCGTAATTACGAGAATGTGTTATTGTATATTTGCAGAAGTTCGCAATGCGGGCGCAGAAGACGATGACGACGACGAATGGGAGGACTTGAACGAGGACGACGAATGAAACGACGACGACTGCCACGACGACAACGACCACGACAAGACGATATTTTTCGGCACAACAGGTAAGGGGAGCCGCAAGAGTCAAATGACCCAACTAAGAAAGTTTCTAACATGTGTTTAGGAAGGAATTTCTATATCATTAAGAATTCGATCTAGAATTTTAGGATTCTGTAGATAACACATTTATATTTACTATTATTATTACGAATATTTTGTATGTATGTACATATATATATATATATATATATATATATATATATATATATATTATATGAATTTTTGTATTAGAGTTAGTAATTCATTGTTTTTATTTTCTATGCAAGGAAGCATCATTATTAAGCATATTCATATTGAAAACACAAAGTTGATTTCAAAGTCTCTCTGGATAGCAGCACACAACGAAGGACAGACACGTCTTCCGCCTTCAGTAAAAGTTACTGAAAGGCGTAGAAGACGTGGCGTTTGAGGAAATATAAGAATCATTTTTCCATATTTCTTTTTAAATAGCATCAATGCTTAAGTAGTATAGAGCGCTGGCGGAAAAATATATGTCCATTTAAAAAATCAGCGTTGTGTAAATATCGTAAATATCTACAAAATATTAAATGAGTAAATAAATAAAAAATATAAATTACCTAGGAGGGCAAAGAAGAAAATGAAACGTGTTAGAACGTTTCCCATTATCTAGGCGTTTTTGCACACTGAACTGTGTCCCAACTGTTCCACCAACTGTGTCGAAAGCATGTTCATCGTATATGCATCACGCTTTATATTGAGAATATACTTCTGATAATATTTTGTAGCCGTATCTTTGATGTCTCAAAATATGTGTAAATTCCAATATATTAATTTTTATATTGGTCATATGAATATTTTTAGATATTTCGGCTGACGCAGACGACCACAACGACGAGGACGGCAACGAGGACGCGACGACGAGACGGCATCGACGAGGGCGGTGACGACGAAGACTATGATAATGTCGACTGTAATATCGAGACTTAAAATAAATGACACGACTAAGATAGTGTTTCATTTGCTTTGTTTTGGCATGGTCCTCATGAATCCCCATGGACTGCACTGTATTTGCAATTTTCGTTGAAAAATGTGGAGCCGTTTTTTTAGAAAATGTCGTTTGAAAGTTTCTAGAAATGGCAATGTTGAAGTTAATTTTTATCGAGAACGAGAAACGAAGAAAAATATCAAGTAAACTAGTGCTGCTAATGAATGGCACAGACTTTCGTGCACTAATTCGTTTTATTATATGTTCATTCTGTGTTATATTATGGATTTTACTCCATCCTTTTCTCAGCTGCTCTTTATTACGACTAAAAGACAATTTTTCACGTTTTCTCAATTTTTAGGATCGCTATTATAGAAGAGTATACCCCTGTATGGACATTTTCATTGAAAAATCTTTGAGCTATTTTTAATAAATGTTTAAATGTCGCTTCAGCGTTTCTGAAAATGCTCTAGAAGCTTATTTTTGCCCCCAAACTATAGAGTTTTCGAAAGACTTCATATCAAAATTTTGGGAACATTTGGTCTCACAAATGCAATAATATATAACAAATGCCTGAAATTAAAATGTTGACGATTTGCGAAACTTTTTAAAAAAAACAAATATTTTTGTAATTTGAGAAAAAAACAACAAAACAATTCCTCAAAATGGGGTTAATATGTCATCGTTTGGCGTGTATACGAAGCATTAAGCATTATCTGAACAACAATTTTAAAGAAAAAAATTGTAGGTGTCTTCGAGAAAATGGCATTTGAGCGTTTCTGAAAACGTTCAAATTGGAGCACATTTTCACAAGGAACCTTTAGATGTCGAAGAAACTTTATGAACTCGATACCATGATATATATATATATATATATATATATATATATATATATATATATATATATATATATATATATATATATATATATATATACAGCACACAATTAATAATTTCTGACATATTCGTAGCACTATTACATTTTAACCATGTATATAATACAGGGATCAATATTGCTATTCTAGAAAGAGTTTTACTTTAATTAAGCAGAATCTCAAGAAGTAATAGGGAGCATTGCAAATATTTAATCTAGTTTCCATTACGCCATTCTCTTTTTGGGGGGGGAGGTTTTCTTTTTAAGTCTTCTACCTACGCGGGAATCATGCCTAGTCACTTTTTTTCTTTGAAACGTATTCTCTTCCCTTTCGTCTTATTTCCTTGATCTTCGTTCATTTTTTGCTTTGCCCCCTCCTTTAGAGCTGATATGCTTTTTACAATCACCATCCTCGTCTTTATAGTTTCTTTTTCTATTTTTCCCTTTCACATCTCGGTTTTTCTTTTCGTCTCTACATAGCGTGCAACTTTCTGTTTTAGAAAGAGATGAATCATCGTCATCTGTTTTCTGACGCCCCTTTTCTCGTCTCCCTCCACAATCTCCCCTTTTCCTGTCAGGATATTGTTTGTCGTTTCCTTTTCTGCTCTTCCATCCCCTACCTACAGGTTCTTCGTAGTCTTTTTTCTGGTCCCATTTTCCCTTGCTCGCCTCTTCCCCATCGCTGCTTTGGTGCTTGAGCGTTTGTTCCTTGTCGCAGCTCTTTCGGCAGGGTCTCTTCCCGTGGAACACGTCGACGCATTTGCCCTTCTCGCACTGTTCCTGGTCGCAGTCGGCGTCGCAGGCTCCTGGGTCGCAAGGCCTGGTCGCAAGGCCGCGGCCGCGGGGGTCGTCGAGGCAGCCGGCGCCGCAGCCCTTGACGCCGTCGCAGCCGGTGCCCGGCGCCAGCAGGCCCCGGATGCAGTCGGACGGCGCCAGGTCGGCCGGCGTGTCGCCCAGGTAGTTCTTGGCCGCGGTGTTGGCGCCGGCCGCCACCAGCGCGCGCACCGCCGCCGCGTTGCCGGCTTCCGCCGCGTAGTGGAGGGCGGTGCCGCCGCAGCGGTTCTGCACCTACGGCACTCATCCATTAAAATTTTTTGATTGATTGATTGATTTTTTCGTGTTTCCGGGCGCGTCAACTACTTCGGTCATTAGTCCCGTTAGTGTAGTGCATGTTTTTCTCGGGAGATGGCGGTGATCTTCCCCCGCTGGATGGCGAGATCCGGCGCCGACATACCGTCGGCTAGTGGGGTTTCCCCCTAACCAGGACTCTCCCACCAGCGGGGCACCGCCCCAACCGGGACAAGCTCTAAGCTCCCGATCGGTCTCCCGGAATATGTGTTAGTGTAGTGCATGTTAGTGTGAGTGTGTAAGGGGAGATGGTAGGACAAGGAAGAGGAAGGACAGATCGGGCGCGGTCCGTGGCCCGTTTGTTAGGGTACTGCTCCGGCATTCACCTGGTGTTGATCGGAGAAACCACGGAAAACTACCGATCAGAGCAGCCAGCCGCTAGAATTCTCCTCCAGACAGCGACTGAATTCAACCTAGCTGAAAAGCTAGTGTCGAAAATCCTGCCGCCTCAGGACTCGAACCTAGGACCTCCCGGTCAGAGGCGCTCCAGTGACATCAGTTGATGCAGATCATCTTCATTCATTAGGGAGTTTTAGCGCCAGGCGTAAAGAGGTATCCTTAAATTCTATTGATCACGTGTCTAACGACTTCATACGGTCATAATGAACAACGTTCAGAAGAGTTTTAGCAATTGCGACATTGCATTATGCATTATAACAAAAGAAACGTTTCAAGCGTAGACCAAAGAGGTTGCATTATATATCAGAGAGTCTAGGCCGTAAAAGTGGAAGCTGTAGTGACACTGCAACTCCCTGCTGGAGTCTGCCTTCCCTCTCCCTTTTTTTTCGTGCGTGACCTTGAGACGCCACGTCAAACAAATCGAAATTCAGCGGTACCTCAAGGACACGAGCTGGGAGGAAAGGGGTACATTGTCATCCAATCGGAATCCCTAAGACCAAAAATTGAAGCCGTAACGAAGCTTCCGATTGGATGACAGTGTCCCTCTCTCCGTCCAGCTCGTGACCTTGAAGAAACACTTAATTATTTTTCCTAGGGCTTGTATCCAGCCGACAGCCGGTTGCCCTTTACGTCCCGAAGGGACGCATATTCGACAAACACTCTTGCGGGCTCCTCTGATCTGGGGTGAGCAGAACGCGAGGCCCTCCGCGACAACACACACAAAGTCAAGGGACAAACAGCCATGCCCAAGGCGGGACTCGAACCCGCGACCCTTCGGACCGAAGCGCTGAGTCGGTACTCACTCTTAGCCACCTCGGCCATCCAGGTCGGCACACTTAATTATATTAAGTATAAATCGGAGTGTATGAGGTGCATTAGGTTCTGTTTGAGTGTGGAGGCGCCGTCGCCGCCGGCTCACCTCGAGCTTGGCGCTGGCGGCGAGGAGGGCGGCGGTGCTGACGCCGCTGCGGTCGTTGTAGGCGGCGATGTGCAGCGCCGTGTAGCCGTAGTAGTTCTGCTCGTCCACCGTCGCGCCGCGCCTCACCAGCAGGTCGATCACGTCCGCGTGCCCTTCCACACACCAACAGCCTAAACTGCTATACTTGAATTGAATTGAAATTGCCTTCTTTTACGTGGCGAGACTCAGGCCATGAGGCCTGCTCTTCCGTCTGACCACGCAAATTTCGCTACGCTCCTTTCACCTTTTAGAGATGAAAGAAGGTATTACTTGGGCAATTAGAATTTAGCTCAGAGGCGTCATTTAGGCTTGAGGATCTTTTACATGCAGTAAATCTACTAACATGGGACAGCCGGCTTTACTTCCTCTCCGAAGGAAGGCGTACGAAGGATTTTTTCGCCCTTAAAAATCCACGGCTTCGAACCCGCAAACTTGGGTATAACAGTCCGATACGCTAACCGTTATACCTTCGCCGCCGCTACTTGGATTTTTCTAACGTGGCATCTCTGGGTAGTATCTCCGAGATGGAATTCGGCACGACGTTTTGTGACAATCTCAGTCCTGCCACTACAGTCGCTTGATCTGCAGCACTGCTTGATAGGTCGATATCATGCGACATCTTGCGGCAGAACCAAGAAAGACGCAAAGTCGTGCCGAATTCCATCTTGGAGATACTACTCACAGATGTCACATTAAAAAAACATGTATAGGGCGCGTTCAACTGCTTTCTGGAGGGGAATTCTTGCGTCCAGCTGCTCAGAGAGTGAGTTTTCCTCCCATCAACACCAGGCGAATGACAGAGCAGTTCTCTAACAAACGGGGCACGGGCCATCCGCGATCTTTCCTTCTTCCTCCTTCTTCTATTCTCACACCTTACTTACATACACACGTTACACTACAGTATCATACATGCCTGGAGATACATTAGGGAGTTTAGAGCTTGCCCCGGATGGGATGGTGCACCGCTTGTGTGAGATAACTGGATGGGGAAGACTCCGCAATCTGACATGCGGATCTGCGCAGGATCTCTCCAACCAGCAAGAGAACATCACCAGCACCACTCGTGATAAAAATGCACTCTTATGGTCACAGCAATTGAAGCGGCCGGAAACAAGAAATAATCAATCAACGAAGAGTCCTTTAACCTCTCCCGTGGAAACGGTTTTTTAACACTCGCTTGACTGATTAATTGAATGCATTTCCTGGCGCATAATGAAGCTAGGTAATTAGTTTCTTAAGTTAGCGCATGTTTTATCGCGGGAGGTGGCGCTGATATTCCCTCACTAGATGGCAAGATCCCGCGCCGACATACACGTAGAGGCTTTCCAGATCCAGTGTCTGCCACCAGCACGACAACGCCCAACCCGGCACTAGGTTCCCAACAGGACTCGCGACATGCGTAGTATTGTAGTGCAAGAAAGTGTACGTATGTTTGAGGAGTGATTGGAGGACATGGAAGAGGAAGGAAAGATCGCACACTGGCCGTGGCCCGTTTCTCAGGGTAATGCTCCGAATCTGACCTGGTGTAGATCACGGAAAACTAGAGCAGACAGTCGCTTGAATTCTCCTGCTGACTGCGGCTGAACTCGGCGTAGTAATGAATCCTTCCACCGTAGGGACTGGAAGCCTAGGACCTCTCGGTCGTAGGTACTGCAGTGACATCAATTGACGCTCTGAGTCACCTAAACCACATTATACATCCGCTTCTAAAGTAGTTTGATTTCCAGGCGTGTCAACCCCTATGGTCATTATTCAAGTGTGAGCTAAAGTGTCTGAGCTAATGTGTCTGAGCTGAAGTGTCTGAGCTGAAGTGTCTCAGCTGAAGTGTCTGAGCTGAAGTGTCTGAGCTGAAGTGTCTGAGCTGGAGTGTTTGAGCTGAAGTGTCTGAGCTGAAGTGTCTGAGCTGAAGTGTCTGAGCTCAAGTGTCTGAGCTGAAGTGTCTGAGCTGAAGTGTCTGAGCTGAAGTGTCTGAGCTGAAGTGTTTGAGCTGAAGTGTCTGAGCTGAAGTGTCTGAGCTGAAGTGTCTGAGCTGAAGTGTCTGAGCTGAAGTGTCTGAGCTGAAGTGTCTGAGCTGAAGTGTCTGAGCTGAAGTGTTTGAGCTGAAGTGTCTGAGCTGAAGTGTCTGAGCTAAAGTGTCTGAGCGAAAGTGTCTGAGCTAAAGTCTCTAAACTAAAGACTCTGAGCCAAAGTGTGTGGGCTAAAGTGTCTGAGCTAAAGTCTCTGAGATAAGGTGTCTGAGCTAATGTGTCTGAGCTGAAGTGTCTGATCTAAAGTCTCTAAACTAAAGACTCTGAGCCAAAGTGTGTGGGCTAAAGTGTCTGAGCTGAAGTGTCTGAGCTCAAGTGTCTGAGCTGAAGTGTCTGAGCTGAAGTGTCTGAGCTGAGATGTCTGAGGCTGAAATGTGGCTGAGTGTCAGGCTGAAGTGTCTGCAGCTGAAGTGTCTGAGCTGAAGTGTCTGAGCTGAAGTGTTTGAGCTGAGGTGAGCTGAAGTGTCTGAGCTAAAGTGTTTGAGCAGAAATTGTGCAGAGCAGAATCTCCTAAACTAAAGACTCTGAGCAAAGTGTGTGTGGGCTGGAAATTGTCTGGCTAAAAGTCTCTGAGATAAGGTGTCTGAGCTAATGTGTCCTAGAGCTGTGGAAGTGTCGATCCTAAAGTCTCTAAACTAAAGACTCTGAGCAGAAAGTACCAGCTGTGGAGCTGAAGTGTCTGAGCTGAAGTGTCTGAGCTGAAGTGTCTGAGCTGAAGTGTCTGAGCTGAAGTGTCTGAGCTGAAGTGTCTGAGCTGAAGTGTCTGAGCTGAAGTGTCTGAGCTGAAGTGTCTGAGCTAATGTGTCTGAGCTTAAGTGTCTGAGCTGAAGTGTCTGAGCTAAAGTCTCTAAACTAAAGACTCTGAGCCAAAGTGTGTGGGCTAAAGTGTCTGAGCTAAAGTCTCTGAGATAAAGTGTCTGAGCTGAAGTGTCTGAGCTGAAGTGTCTGAGCTAAAGTGTCTGAGCTGAAGTGTCTGAGCTGAAGTGTCTGAGCTGAAGTGTCTGAGCTGAAGTGTCTGAGCTGAAGTGTCTGAGCTGAAGTGTCTGAGCTGAAGTGTCTGAGCTTAAGTGTCTGAGCTGAAGTGTCTGAGCTAAAGTCTCTAAACTAAAGACTCTGAGCCAAAGTGTGTGGGCTAAAGTGTCTGAGCTAAAGTCTCTGAGATAAAGTGTCTGAGCTGAAGTGTCTGAGCTGAAGTGTCTGAGCTAAAGTGTCTGAGCTGAAGTGTCTGAGCTGAAGTGTCTGAGCTGAAGTGTCTGAGCTGAAGTGTCTGAGCTGAAGTGTCTGAGCTGAAGTGTCTGAGCTGAAGTGTCTGAGCTGAAGTGTCTGAGCTGAAGTGTCTGAGCTGAAGTGTCTGAGCTGAAGTGTTTGAGCTGAAGTGTCTGAGCTGAAGTGTCTGAGCTAAAGTGTCTGAGCGAAAGTGTCTGAGCTAAAGTCTCTAAACTAAAGACTCTGAGCCAAAGTGTGTGGGCTAAAGTGTCTGAGCTAAAGTCTCTGAGATAAGGTGTCTGAGCTAATGTGTCTGAGCTGAAGTGTCTGAGCTAAAGTCTCTAAACTAAAGACTCTGAGCCAAAGTGTGTGGGCTAAAGTGTCTGAGCTGAAGTGTCTGAGCTGAAGTGTCTGAGCTGAAGTGTCTGAGCTGAAGTGTCTGAGCTGAACTGTCTGAGCTGAAGTGTCTGAGCTGAAGTGTCTGAGCTGAAGTGTCTGAGCTGAAGTGTCTGAGCTGTAGTGTCTGAGCTGAAGTGTCTGAGTTAATATGTCTGAGCTTAAGTGTCTGAGCTGAAGTGTCTGAGCTAAAGTCTCTAAACTAAAGACTGAGCCAAAGTGTGTGGGCTAAAGTGTCTGAGCTAAAGTGTCTGAGATAAAGTGTCTGAGCTGAAGTGTCTGAGCTAAAGTGTCTGAGCTGAAGTGTCTGAGCTGAAGTGTCTGAGCTGAAGTGTCTGAGCTGAAGTGTCTGAGCTGAAGTGTCTGAGCTGAAGTGTCTGAGCTGAAGTGTCTGAGCTGAAGTGTCTGAGCTGAAGTGTCTGAGCTGAAGTGTCTGAGCTGAAGTGTTTGAGCTGAAGTGTCTGAGCTGAAGTGTCTGAGCTAAAGTGTCTGAGCGAAAGTGTCTGAGCTAAAGTCTCTAAACTAAAGACTCTGAGCCAAAGTGTGTGGGCTAAAGTGTCTGAGCTAAAGTCTCTGAGATAAAGTGTCTGAGCTAAGGGGAACTAGAGGCGGGGGGTCTTTATTTTAGTTTAATCATGTATAAACGCGAACTTGAAATGGAAAAGCATTGAGCATGAAATGATAGGAGTAGATATAAGAATCGACAACTTGCAGACAATAGATCTTATTGCATGTTATAGGCCACCAAATAGTAATTATTCCATTCTTGAGAATATTCTCCAACTGGCGGAAAATTTAAATAGAACCAATCCGATTATTATGAGCGGGGACTTAAATCTAAGTGACATTAATTGGCAGGGTGATCTATGCGATAGAAAAATACAGTTAATAATAAATAAACTAGTTTGGGATGCAGGAATGACGCAAGTTGTTGATAAACCAACGCGTCAACATTCTATTTTAGATATTTTTCTTATTAGACCGATGGACATATTATACTACTGCGATGTTATACAGGGAATAAGCGATCACAAGGCCGTAATTCTTGAAATAAATGCAACTATTTGCAGGGGAAATGATAAAATCGGTAATAGAATATGGCAATATCGTAAAGCTGACATAAATGGACTACAGCATTTTCTAAAACTGAAATATGTGGATTTCGAAAAGTTAGGAGGGGGATTGGAAAACATATGGCAGAAATTCAAAGAAATCATTGAGGAAGCTCGGCAATGTTTTGTTCCTTTCAAGTACATAAAAAAGAACTCAGATCCAGTGTATTATAACGCGGAAATTCGCAAATTAAAAAGAAAAATGAGAAAAGCGTATAATATTAGGCATTGCAGCGAGGCACATTTACGTAAATTCCAACAAATTATGAAAGAAGTAGAAAATAAAAAGAAAACTGCGCAAGAATCGTATCTTAAGTTAATTTTAGATGACAATGAAAATGCTTGGGCAAAGTTTTTTAACTATGTACGTCACCGGCGAGGTAAACAGGAGGTCACACCTCCTATAAGATGGCAAAATGTAGATATCGTAGACGATGAAGAGAAAGCCAACGTATTCAATAATTATTTCTGTTCTGTATACAAACAAAAAGCTAACCAAATTATCATAGGGCACAATGACGTGGATCATATATTCAAAATTGATCAAACGGAAGTACGTTCACATTTGAAAAAATGAAAAACTGTAAGTCTTGCGGTCCGGATGGTATTACAACTGACATGTTAAAGATAGCAGGGGAAACAATAATACCATATTTGGTCAGACTTTTCAATATATCAATCAACAACGAAAGTGTACCGGATGATTGGAAATCTGCCTTAATAGTGCCAATTTTCAAAAATGGACCAAAATGTGAAGTGCAAAATTATAGACCAGTTAGTCTTACGTCAGTAGTCTGTAAATTGTTTGAAAAATTATTATCTAATTCGATTAGAAATCATTTGGATCAATCAGAATTTCATGGACAGCACGAGTTCAGAAATGGATTTTCGTGTGAGAGTCAGATTA
This sequence comes from Teleogryllus occipitalis, assembly GCA_011170035.1. Taxonomy (NCBI): domain Eukaryota; kingdom Metazoa; phylum Arthropoda; class Insecta; order Orthoptera; family Gryllidae; genus Teleogryllus; species Teleogryllus occipitalis. The sequence goes on from BLKR01004351.1 coordinate 61,216, forward strand.
TTTCCCTTACTCAGGACTTGTCGGAAGTAATTGATGTAGGGGGAAGAGTGGATGCAATAGTTATTGATTTTGCTAAAGCATTTGATGTCGTGTCGCATGACATATTGATACTGAAACTTATTGATGCTAAAATTGACAGGCGAGTAATAGCATGGATAAATGAATTTCTTTGCGATAGAAATCAAAAAGTCCGAATTGAACAGCACTTATCGGAAATAACGTCAAAAATTCGACTCTTCGCCGACGACTGTATATTGTATAGGGAAATCGCAGACCAGCACGATATGTTTCAACTACAGGACGATTTAAATAAAATTTACGATTGGGCAATAGCTAATAAAATGACTATAAATGGAAAGAAAAGTAAAGCGATCACATTTTATAGGGCCAGAGCTTTTCATACAATGCCTTATCAGCTAGGTAGTGACGTAGTTCCGAGAGTCTCGAGCTGTAAATACCTTGGCATTCTCCTGGATTGTAAATTGGGATGGGAGAAACAAACGAACTATGTAGTGGGTAAAGCTTGGAGGTCTTTGCATTTCGTCATGAGAAATCTTAAAAAATGTAATACGAAAGCAAAGCAAATCGCGTATACCTCGCTTGTTAGGCCGGTAATGGAATACGGAGCTAGTTGTTGGGATCCGTACAGAATAGGACTTAAAAAGAGCTTAGAGAGGATACAAAACAGCGGCAAAATATACATTTCGGAAGAACACACCTGCGCATTGGGAATCATTAGAACGCCGGAGGAAGAGGGCACGACTTTGCGCGCTGTATAAATCTTACGTTGGTTGCTCCGCATGGCAGGAAATTCGGGGAAGGCTAGATAAACCAGATTATTTAAATACATTTGATCACAAATATAAAATTAGAACAAGAATACAAAGAACGGACGTAGGGAAATTCTCCTTTGTAAACAGAACTATAGTAGATTGGAACGATTTGCCTGCGACAGTTTTTGAGCCCTTTCCTTGCTCAGCGCGGGGTTTTAGAAAAAAAATATAGGAAATTAGTCAATAGGGTGAAAACATAGTGAAGTGAAGTGAAGTGAAGTGAAGTGAAAGGTGCGATTATGCGTAGTCTGCAGTAAAAACTGAATAATTAATATTTAGATAAAGTTATATGCAATGCAGTGAAGTGAAGTGAAGTGAAGTGAAGTGAAGTGAAGTGAAGTGACTTCATTTCGTCTGAATATGACTGAATAAGTTCTGTTTGTGTATGTGAGGGTTCCTTCGTCTCTCTATGTATATACGTGTATATGTTTGTATGTATGTATATTTGTGTAATATGTAAGTTTATTCATTTATATGTTAGTGTATATGTATGTTAATGTTTAGTATAGGAATGTAAATGCCATCTGAATGTAAAGGAAATGACAAAGTCATTTTGTTTGTTTATATTTATTTTTTTATATATTAGTATTTTAGTTGTTATTGTAATTTTGTATTCTGCCACCGGGCATCATTTGCCCAATTGTAGAATAAATTTCTATCTATCTATCTATCTATCTATCTATCTATCTATCTATCTATCTATCTATCTATCTATCTATCTATCTATCTATCTATCTATCTATCTATCTAATGTGTCTGAGCTGAAGTGTCTGAGTTAATGTGTCTTAGCTAAAGTGTCTGAGCTGAAGTGTCTGAGCTAAAGTCTCTAAACTAAAGACTCTGAGCCAAGGTGTGTGGGCTAAAGTGTCTGAGCTAAAGTCTCTGAGATAATGTGTCTGAGCTAATGTGTCTGAGCTTAAGTGTCTGCGCTGAAGTGTCTGAGCTGAAGTGTCTGAGTTAATGTGTCTGAGCTGAAGTGTCTGAGCTAAAGTCTCTAAACTAAAGACTCTGAGCCAAAGTGTGTGGGCTAAAGTGTCTGAGCTAAAGTCTCTAAACTAAAGACTCTGAGCCAAAGTGTCTGAGCTAATGTGTCTGAGCTGAAGTGTCTGAGCTAAAGTATCTGAGCTAAAGTATCTGAGCTAAAGTGTCTGAGCTAAAGTGTCTGAGCTAAAGTGTCTGAGATCAAGTCTCTGAGCTAAAGTCTCTAAACTACAGACTCTGAGCCAAAGTGTCTGATCCTAAGTGCCTAAACCAAAGATACTGAGCCAAAGTATCTGAGCGTAAGTCGGCCCGCGCGTGCGTAGGCAGGCACCTTCCTTGGCGGGGCGGTGCAACGCGCCGCCCTGCACGCCGTGCGCGTAGTCGGCGTCGGCGCCGGCGTCCAGCAGGCGGCGCACGTGGTCCACGCGGCCGTCCTCCGCCGCCGCCAGCAGCTTCTTGCCCAGGCGGCGGCGGTGCGCGGCCAGCACGGCGCTGGGCACGGGCGGCGGCGGCGCGAAGTGCGGGCACGCCCCCAACGACCCCGACGCGCAGGGCGCGCCGGCGGCGGCGGCGGCGGTGGCGGCGGCCGACGGACGCGGCCCCACGTCCAGCACCGTCTCGCGCACCTTCTTCACCGCCTGCGACGCCCACGGCCGTTCTTTAAACTAGTAGTGCCACAACAGCACGTACTTTCTCGCATTGTTTCTAAATTTCCAAAATTTTCCGAAATTCAGAGAGGTCAACGAAAATGGTACACGCCCCATTGTTTTATATTATTGAAAAAAATTAAAGAAGTATTTGGAGTGCTTTTTGAAAAAAATGTTTAAATTTTTTTAAGTGCGTACCTTTCGCGCCAAATTACAGGAAAACTACTTCCAAAATTTTTGAAATATTTAACATGAACTTATTTAAATATGCGTCTTTAAGGAACAATTTTTATTAAGAAAAAGTAACCGTCTCGCACACCTTTTTCTTCGTCTGCGACGCCCGTTTTAAGCCAGTGGTGCTATAACTCTCGCAGTATTTTTAAATTTGCAATTTTCTAAAAATTCAGAGAGTTCAACGAAAATGAGATCCGCGCCATTCTTTTAACTATTCCTTCTTCCACCCGTGAGAAAAAATGAAGAAAAAAATTGGAGTGTTTTTGAAATAAAAATTAAATTTTTTAAATGCTTATATTTCGCGCCCAATTACATAAAAACTACTCGTATTTTCGAAAAAAATTTAACATGAACTTATTTAAACATTTTTAAGGAACAGATTTCATTAAGAAAAAAATGTTAATCTTCAATATTATAGTTGTAGGAAGAGGCCCTCAAAAAAATACACTTTTGCAAAATTTCCAAGAATGTGGGATTTCAACAAACAGGAAACCTGCGTCTTAAGCGTCTTTTACGCTCTTCGAAGACAAAGATACAAAAATTTGGTGCCAATTTTGTGCCAATGTTGAAAATGTCTTTGAGGTTGAATTTTGAAAATCATAATATCCATTTGAAACTCCAGAAGCCATGAGTTCATTCAGCTCCATTAAGGAATATCAGTTTTGAAGAAAATTGGCTGAGCGGTTTAAGCGCTAGAGTTGAACAGAGACAAAGGTTTTGCCGTCAATCGATTTTTCCGTATCAAGGACCAACAAAATCTATATTCTGGCTACTGTACGTGTTAAAGGAATTTGTTTTATTTAGCAACAGGATTTAGTCACTTTTTCGTTAGCAGGGCCTCGCACTAAGAGTTTGCCGAAAATTCCCCGTTTTCAGGCGCACGATTTCATAACTTCTTCTTTCGAAGTACCTTCATAAAGGAGAGAAAATAAAAACATCGATCTTCTATAAAAGCATAGATATTTTAAAGAGTAGGCGACTTTTGGATAGAAAAGTTTTCTTACTGTCGGACCCGTGTAAAGAAAAAAATGGATTAATCTTGTCCCTATACGGAGTAAATTACTTCCTCTAACAAGTTATTTATATCAAAAACTCGATGGACGGCAAAAGCTCTGTCTGTGCGCCTCAGTTCAACTAAGGCCGAAACCGTTCCCACTATTTTCTTTAAAATTGATCGTTTTAAAGGAATTCGAACCCTGCAAATTTGATATGAATATTTTGATTGTGCGTATGTGGGAAGCGGATACCTTACTAAACCTACAAAATGTTCTCAAAGATGAATCAAATTTCTTCTTATCAAACATTGTCCTTGAAAAACGCTTAAAAATTGGCACTGGTCTCATTTTCGTTGAACTATGAATTCGTACTCGATGTCTTTCCCGGTTGTATTTTTTTGGTTTTGAATGAAAAAGTTCCATCAGGATAATTTTGCAAAAGTTAAAATATGAAATATTCGCTTATGTTACCAGTGTTAGCTAATGTATTCAAACGAAGAGAACGAATTTTCAGCTATCTTCATCGAGAAATATCCCCGATGCCCCCCAATTTTCTATTTCTCGATAGTTTTTATTTTCTGTATGGAGTAGAGAGAAATGAAGCCCCGGGACGTTTTCAAAATTTAAAAAAATCATGGCTCCGTCGTTTTTGAATAAATTTTGTGGTTGAATAGTGAAAAGTTGAAAACTCTGATGTTTCGAAAATTGCAAAAATTTAAGTTTTTTTTCGGTGTGTTCCTACAACTACAATTATGAAGATATAGCTTTTTCTCTTAATGAAAACTGTTCCTTCAATATAGAATTTGAAATAAGGTCATGGATAATTATTTGAAAACTTGAGTACTTTTCGTCAAATTCTGCGTGAAATAAAGGCAGTCTTTAATATTGTTTAAACATTTTTTTCTCAAAAACGGCTCATAATTTTTGAAAACATTTTATTGTTGGGTAGTGTGAAGGACGTTTAAGAGAATGATGCGGGTCTCATGTTCATTGAAAAAACTGATTTTTCGAAAATTGAAAATGTTCAAACTTTTTTCGGCGTCTTCCTACATCTAGAATTAGGAAGATAAATTTTTTCTTAACTAAATGTGTTCATGGAAAACATATCTAAACAAAATGTCATGATCAATTTTTCGAAAATTTGAGTATTTTGTGCGGAATTTTGTGTCAAATATGGACAATTTTTATTCTGTAAACCAATTTTTCTGAAAAACGACTCGAAATATTTGAATTAAATTTGGATCTTAGTTAGCGTCAAGGACGCTTAAGAGAATGTTGCAGATCTCATGTTCGTTAAAATGCCTACATTTTCGAAAATTTAAGAAATTTAGAATTTTTCGGGGTTTTCCCACAACTACAATTGTGAAGATACGATTTTTTTCTTAATGAAATATGTTTATCAAAAACAGATCTTCAAATAATGTAATGTCGACTTTTTTGAAAATATGAGTATTTTGTTTTTAGTAATTAGGCGTCAAACTTAGTTTCCCTATCCAAATATCCTTCGTGAACGTAATAGTGTAGAGTAATTCCAGGTAGTTGTATGCTACGTAAGTTAGAGTTTGTATATGACTGAGATGTGTTAATTCGGAGAGAAATTGTGGTATAATGCGTATTACATAGCCATACTAAGGCCGAAAATGTGTGCGCTATTTTAGCACTATTAGTTATATCTGATCATAACTAAAGCTTTAAAGTTATGAACTTTCATAATGTAAATAAGAATAGCTAAAGAGAACAAGCAGAGAAAATGGTTGAAATAGATATGAAATTTAATTTTATTTAATTAGAAATTTTAAGTTTATCACAGATTATCGTACTTACATCATCAAAAAATATGCTCTTTTGACAGCCCCGTATTATTTACGTCACATTTACATCAAAAGGCATCTTTTTCGCACTATTCGAATTTAATTAATGAAAAAAGTTTTTTCGTTTCACACTTCTGTGCATTCTCACCAAAAAGACAGAAAACATTTGCTCGTCTAACACAGGAGAAGACGGTGTTTTTTTAGTACGCATTACTTTCTGTGAATACGTCCAAAGAGTGGTAACAAATAGCTTACTAAAATTTGATATATCTGAGAGGATGAAGAAAATCAGAAAATCGTTTTAGGGAAAAATATGCCCAAGAATGGTGAATGATGAAGAAAATACTAGGCTGGTAATGCTTGAAAGTGATAAAGAACTAATAAAATGACAAAAAATAAAAATAGAATTGTAGACGGCAAAGAGTGTACAGCCCCTTCAATTTATAGATTGAAGATGCTTTCGATATGCTATTAATGTTAAACAAGGGCATACCTGTGCCAATGACTGAAAAACATTGTCTATCGTTTTCTCACTCTTATCGTGTCCAGAAGCAGGTCTATGTTTAATGTCCTTTTTATCAGTTGCAACCTCTTTCGGAAATCGTGGTTTCTTCGAAGACATGTTTCTGAAAATCATAAAGAAGTCTATTTAAAATTCTTCTTTTATGTATTTATTTCCACTCATCTTTACAACAAATCGAGCCTCTTCTAGAGAATTATAAATGCTATACAAATTATTGCATTTGGAAGAAGCAATCCTAGATTATTCTTAAGTAATCAGAGACATTTTCTGGCAGAAACATTTCCAATCAAGACACATGATGGCCAAATTCATATGTCTTTCTTAGTGAAACAGTGAACTTTAAATTTTTTTCTTTTCTCCAAATTAATTATTGTAAATGATTCTCCTCCAGACTCTAGAATTCTCCTCCAGACAGCGACTGAATTTGATTGATTGATTTTTTCGTGTTTCCGGGCGCGTAAACTGCTCTGGTCATTAGTCCCGTTAGTGTAGTGCATGTTTTTTTCTCGGGAAATGGCGGTGATCTTCCCCCGCTGGATGGCGAGATCCGGCGCCGACCTACCGTCGGCTAGTGGGGTTTCCCCCTAACCAGGACTCTCCCATTAGCGGGGCACCGCCCCAGCTGGGACAAGCTCTAAGCTCCCGACCGGTCTCCCGGAATATGTGGTAGTGTAGTGCATGTTAGTGTAAGTGTGTGTGTAAGGGGAGAGGATAGGACAAGGGAGAGGAAGGAAAAATCGCGCGCGGTCCGTGGCCCGTTTGGTAGGGTACTGCTCCGGCATTCGCCTGGTGTTGATCGGATAAACCACGGAAAACTACCGATCAGAGCAGCCGGCCGCTAGAATTCTCCTGCAGACAGCGACTGAATTCGACCTAGCTGAAAAGCTAGTGTCAAAAATCCTGCCGCCGTGGGGAGTGAAACCTAGGACCTCCCGGTCAAAGGCGCTGCAGTGACATCAGTTGATGCACTGAGCAACCGCTCCCGGTGACTGAATTTGACCTAGCTATGTAGCTACGTGACTGAAATCATGTCGGGACTCGATCCCTACGATCTCCCGGTCATAGGCATTGTATTTCGATTTTTCTATAGTGGCCGATGACATTAGGAAATTGTTACACCTACTACCTTATGAAATGAATCTTTTTAACAGTGATAAGCACATTTCTGAGGGCACAAGCCCCGTTGAGAAAGATGTTCGCGAATGATGAAAAAGATTCAGTTTATAAGGCGGGAGGTGTAACAATGACTTAGTGTCATCGGCCACGATAGAAAAATCGAAGTATGCAGTGACATCATTTGATGCCCCCAGGTCGTGAGGGCGAGGGCGCCCGGTAGCCCATGCATAAGCCAACACGCTGCCTGACGAGCCCGATGAAAATGGGGGCGTTTCTTATCAATTCTGGCTGAAAGTCGATGAAGGAATCGCGATTTCAATGTTCGCTTGCTATACAAGGAGTGACGCAGATGTAAGCGTCACTTGTAAAGAAAATGAGATGTCAATGTTCACTTTTTTAGTAAAATATTGTGTGGTTGATTTGAATTGTACATTTTAATGGTTTTTTAATATGATAAATAATATAATGGTTTTTTGGGGCTTCACCGTGCTCGATTGATTGATAGATAAATTGCTTGTTAGTGTTTCCTGGCGCATCCACTGCTAAGGTCATTAGTCCCGTAAGTATACTGCATCTTTTTTTCCTCGGGAGGTGACGATGGTATTCCCCGCTGAATGGTGAGATCCGGCGGCGACCTACCGACAGCTAGCGGGTTTTTCCTCAACTTGGTATCTCCCACCTGCGGGGCGCCGCCCCAGCCGGGACGGGCTCCCATCTCGTCTGTCGACATGTGAGGTAGTGTAGTGCATGTTAGTATATGTGTAAGTAAGGGGTAACGCTAGGACAAAGAAGACGAAGGAATGATTGCGCGCGGTCCGTTCCCCGTTTGTTAGGGTACTGCTCCGGCATTCGCCTGGTGCTGATCTGTGAAACCACGGAAAACTATCGATCAGAGCAGCCGGCATCTAGACAGCAACTGAATTCAACCTCGCTAACAAGCTAGTGACGAAGATCCTGCCACCGTCGGAGCTCGAATTAAGACCTCCCGATCAGGGACCATACAATGAGCTTAATTTCATGTCAAGTAGCCATAGTGCTATGGCAGCACGCGCGCCTACCGTGCCCGCAGCTGAGTTGAAACGTAATTTTAGATCCTTCCGTAAACATCGTATCCTAGGTATAGCCAAACTTTCGGTCTTCATATTTCATAAACATGTGTGCAATCCACCTCCCTGATTTTACTGTACGAAAGATCGTAGTATGGTGGCTGAAATGTCAACTGTGCTTAGCAAGTCCCTGCTGTCTCATTTCAAGCTGGACAAAAAAGCACTTTATCTCACCTACGATCATTTCAGAGTCAGCTTAACTGCTCTCGCTGCAGTTACTTTCATCGGGAGGTCCTATAGTTCGAGCGCCAACGAAGGCAAATATTCGACCATTTTCGAATAGCTACGTGGAATTCACCCGCTATCTGGAGGAGAATTCTTGCGGCCGGCTGCTCTGATCGGTAGTTTTCCGTGGTTTCTCTGAGCAACATCAAGTGAATGTCAAGGCAGTGCCCTCACAAACGGGCCACGGACCGCACACGATCATCTTTGTCCCTTCCTATTCTTTTACACACACTATACTACACTTACTGTCACTTCACTTCTACACATGTGTGGAGACCTGTGTGTATCTTAGAAATTGCCCCTGTCTGCATTACCTCCGTGGTGGAGAAATTTGCAGAGTGGAAATTACCTGCAAGCCTAGATTTAGGTCGGCGCCGAATCTCGCTTTCCAACAAGGAAGAAACATCGCCTCCCCCTGAAGTAGAACATCCACTACACTTACGGGAAATGATAATGGGTGTGCCGGCAAATATCAATCAATCACTCAAACAAAGCACACGGGTGGTTGAGTGCAGCAGCCTGTGCTATCCCGTTTTAAGAAACACTGGCAAAGGTGGCTCAGGGCATCAACAGATCAACACCAGGTGAATGTCAGTGCAATATCCTATTAAATGGTCCACAGACTGCTCATGACCTTTCCTTCCTGTTCCTTACCCTACCTCACCACTTACTTACACACACTACTACTCATGCCGGGAGACTGGTCGGAAGCTTAGAGTCTGTCCCGGTTGGGGCTGTGCCCCCTGGTTGAGAAATACCCCACTAGCGAACGTTAGGTCGGCGCCGGAACTCGCCATCCAGCGGGGGAAGATCACCGCCACTTCCCGAGTAAAAACATGAACTACACTTACGGGACTGTCGACCTTAAAATTTGACGGAATCACTAACAATCAATCAATCTACCGTTTCAAGGTGTGCAAAGGCTCTCGAATCTCACCTGCGGAATGCTCCTGCTCACTCGTCCAGTTGCCAGTAGAAAGAGCAGGTGCCGCGGGGCCTTTCCCATCGCCGGGGCGAGGCGGAGGGGGCGAAGAAGTCTAGCTCATCGGAAGATCTTGTGAGACGCCTCTATTACTGAGTGCCGATTCCAGGCGGAAGCGGTAACGGGCATATTGTCTGCAAAGACATAAAAGTGGATCTCTTTCGTGTCCATTCTTAGAGAATTTTTGCCGCACGTGGGATCATAAGACTATGTTAAAGAGAGTGCCAATACCAAACCTCCATTGTCGTGGTTTCGATTTGAAAGAAAAACCAACACAAGAATAAGAATCAAGCAAAGGTGGTTTTCGTCCTTTAAACCACGATTTTTTAAATTTAAACCTACGTGTTTAAATTAAACATTTTGTTTAAATTAAATTGTTTTTTGAATTTAAGTTTTTTGTTTAAATTAAGTTTCTTTGTTGAATTTTTTGGTTACAATACTGTATTATGTCAAAATAACCTTTTTCTTAAAATCAGCTATTATGTATACAATAAGGTGTGTTGGTTTAAGTTTTTTGCTAAAGTAAGGTTCATATAAAAACAGATGGCCACACAAGATCTTAAAATGGCAACCACTTGAGAGACGGAAAAGAGGAAGACCAGTTTTAGAATGGGAAAAATACATCCAGGAAGCTATGAAGGATATAGGCCTCAAACCACGAGATTGGGAGGATCGAGAGTTGTGGAGGGTGAAAACGGCAAGCTCCTAAGGGGAAAATGCCGAAGAAGAAGAAGAAGAAGAAGAAGAAGGTTAATATATTAAAATTATGTTTCTTTATGGAAATACGTAGGAGTAAATATTAGTGTTCGATTCACACAATGCTCATTGCGGTTTTGGATTAAGAAGCAAACATTTTTTTTAAAAGCACATTTGCTTCTTATGTTTAATAATCCATGCAGTTTAAATCATGCTCCTCGCCAGAGTTATTGATTTTTTTAATCTTACATTTCTCTAATTAATTTCGAATTATAAACATACGTACTTAAATATTACCATTATTCGTATATTTAAAGACGAACATGTCACGTATATCATAGTGAAATTATTTATTCCAGTATTTCCATTTACGTACACACTATCTATTTATTTTCACTATCAGTTTATTTCATATATCACACACTATCATTTATTTCATTATCCGAATATTTTATTTTCGGGATTATTCGTGACATTGTTTAACCTGGAAAATCGACATTCTACCGTAATATGTAATGTTTGTTTTGTCTTTAAGGTCCCAGCATATAAATAAATAAATAAATAAATAAATAAATAAATAAATAAATAAATAAATAAATAAATAAATAAATAAATAAATAAATAAATAAATAAATAAATAAATAAATAAATAAATAAATAAATAAATAAATAAATAAATAAATAAATAATAGAACAAACCGGAAAGGGAGGAAGACGTGTTCGCCATGAGAGAGCCCATCTAGCAGAGGGCGTTGTAGGGCTCGTCGAGCGGCGCGAAGCGCGGGGGCGGCGGCGGCCGCAGCACGAAGCTCCTCCTGGACGGGCAGGGCAGCGCCGAGTGGGCGTGGCCGGCGGGCAGCGGGCACAGCACTCGCGGCGGCGGCGGGCACGCGGGCAGCGGCGGGGGCGTGCAGAACGGGCACGAGGCGCGGGAGCGGGCGGCGGGCAGAGAGGGCAGGAGGTGGCGGGGCACGGGTGAGGGCGGGGGCGAGGTGGCGGGCGAGGGCGGCGGCGTGGGCGGAGGCGTCCTCACGGACACGTCGTGGTAGCTGGGGAGGGCGAGCGATGCGGGGGCGTCCGTGGGGTAGGTGTTGACCGCCCGCACCAGGCAGTGGAAGGCGTTTTGGAGGGCGTCCTCCACGCGGTCGTCCTCCTCCTCCTCTTCGTCCTCCTCCTTCTCGTCCTCGTCCTCACCGCGCGCCCCCTGCGCACCAACCACGCCCTTGCTTCACCTGACAGACACTGATCCACACCAATACGTGTTTAGAATTAAGTGTGAAGAACGTCAGGCACGCGGTACAAGACCGCATCTGATCAGCCAATCACAAGGTGAAACTGACCCGGAAAGTCGACCTCCTGGCCTATACTCACTCGGTCAACGACCAGTGGATGTAGAAGAGGGGTATTACTTTTAACTGCCTGCATCTTTTCTCATTCGAGAAAAAAGGTATAGCGGCGCGATGCCGTAACCACCTACCGCACGAGTGTGCGTGCAAGGTGACCCTATCGCAGAGGCGCAAAGGGTGAGCAGTTAGGGTAGCAAAAGCGTTTCGTCCTAGTTCAGGACTCATCAGACAGTCTTTCAGCCTGTGACACTGCATGAAGAGAATACATGTTAAAACGTTTCTAGGGCATATAGGAACGTGGAAGATGTGCCAATGAATGGGATGGGTGACGTATCTCAGAATAAATGTTACAATCTTCGAGGGCAATGTGGCTTGAAGATAATCACTTTGTGCCAATGAGCATTTGGTGGGAAATGTCACGTAACGAAGTTACACTTGTGATATTTTCCTCTAAGTGGTAGCCAACTCATCGTACAGTGGTGACTGGCAAGGTACACGTTCTGATGCAAAATATGAGATCTCTTTGAATTTTGTGATTAGATTGATTGATTGATTTTTTCGTGTTCCCGGGCACGTCAACTGCTCTGGTCATTAGTCCCGTTAGTGTAGTGCGTGTTTTTCTCGGGAGATGGCGGTGATCTTCCCCCGCTGGATGACGAGATCCGGCGCCGACTTACCGTCGGCTAGTGGGGTTTCCCCCTAACTAGGACTCTCCCACTAGCGGGGAACCGCCCCAGCCGGGACAAGCTCTAAGCTCCCGACCGATCTCCCAGAATGTGGTAGTGTGGTGCATGTTAGTGTAAGTGTGTGTGTAAAGGGAGAGGATAGGACAAGGAAGAGAAAGAACAGATCGCGCGCGGTCCGTTGCCCGTTTGATAGGGTACTACTCCGGCATTCGCCTGGTGCTGATCGGAGAAACCACGGAAAACTACCGATGAAAGCAGCCGGCCGCTAGAATTCTCCTCCAGACAGCGACTGAATTCAACTGACTGAAAAGCTAGTGTCGAAAATCCTGCCGCTGTCAGGACTCGAACAGAGGACCTCCCGGTCAGAGGCGCTGCAGTGACATCAGTTGATGCACTCAGCTACCGCTCCCGGCTTGTGATTAGAATATTTGTCGAAACACAGAACTGTACATATACAATGCACCGTACTTTTCAGAGTCAGGTCGTTCAGGAGGGAATATTCGCACAGGACCAGCATCTTTCGTGATGTTTGTGTATAATTTTCGGGCAGAAGAAACTTGTGCGTTTGCCCCCCATTGACGCGGGGGCATTTTAGAATATGGGCGGACCACGACGGTCACAATACTACCCACTAATATTTCGATACCCTCAACAATGGTCTGAATCTTTTTTTTATTTCGTCCTTTCCTTTCGGGGCGGATAGAGGTCTGAGGCGACGGAGCACTTTGGAGCCAATTTTGGACGAATGTCTGGACGTCCATCGTCGGAGATTTTCGTCCGATATGTCGGGTTCGTTTAAGGGCTTGCTGAACCCTAATGATCTCTTCCGAAGGCATCGAAAACAACGGTTGTTGTACGCAGATCTGTTTCGTTTGGTTCTGGTCTTGATCTGGATCCATGTGCCGAAGAGCATATGAGCCGAAGAGCGAGAGCCATCTCCAATGCCAAGCCATATTCAATACATTTAGATGGTTTTTAGCATGCTTTTCGCAAATATTTCAAAAAATGAGCAGATGAATTATGCGAAAATCCGGACAATTTCCAGTACAACATTCTGGAGGTTTTAGAACGAAATAAAATTGGATATATAGCCCCCAGTAGCCCACTAGCGATTGAGCGATATTTTGGCTTTCCAGTGTTCGTTGCTTGACTTGGGCGGGAATTTTGGGGGTATTTAATGTTCACGGACCTAGTACATTGCGAATTTACCGCCCTTCAGCCGCTCGATTTAGAAGCTAGTGGCTGCTGTAGTATAATAACCCGCAAACGTAGGGTTTGAAATCTCCATAACGGTAGTATTCTTTGCCAGTGATCTTTTGAAACCGGCTTCTTTCATAATCTTCCCTAAGGTGACTTCCCTAAGCAGTCTCTTAAATGAGGGAGGTCAGCAAATCCCAAAGAATTTTTTCTCTATATTTGTTTAGATAAAGATTTTCTAGGACTTTTATTAGAAGTTTTTCTGATTCTTTAGTGATAGTTGCGTCTTTCAACGCTTGTTGGATTTTACAAAACAATTCAAAACCGTGGTCAAGCGTAATAGCTTTGTAGAAAGGTGAGGAGTAGATCTGATCATAAACACTATGCAAACTTATTTTAGTGTTTGTCAATATATGAAACTGTTGTGTATTAGTAGCAACATATTGGATGTTAAACTAATTACTTAAAAGAGATCGCGGACATCTTGATGTCTGCAGAAAGGACCGCATGTTCAGATAATGTTGAATATTTATGTCCTTGTCATACCTCAAAAATTGAAAATATTTCAACACAAACTAGCAGTAATTAATGTAATAATAATGTAATTACTTTTCAACTTATTCTGTGATTTAGCATTGACCCTCCCTCCCGTAGATTGGCCGGAATGACATTCGTATACGATTGTAAAAATGATCATTACGGTTACTCCTCGCGGTAATACCTGAGACCTAAATCATGGTGTTTATTTGGCCAACTTTCTTCCACGTGTAATCTATTTTTCGTAATTCGTTTCTCATAAAAAAGCTCTATGTTTTTATTAACAAGAAGCAATTGTCTGTTATGAAACAATCATTTTATTTAGAATGCTAAAAGAAATCCCCCCCTCTTTTCCGGTATGATATATGCGTGGGCAGTATATTATTGGTATATTAGAAGCTAAATATATGTGAATAATTTGACAGAATAGGTGTCGATGAATATTTCGCACAATGTCTAGATGCTTGGATAAGTACTGATTACGCAATTTGATTATCATTTGCGATGAGGAAACAGTGAGGAGTGCCAACTAAACTCATCAGAAGACATAAATATACAAAATATAAATATTATTTTTCTGATTGTCATAGGTAATGTAGTACACATTTTAACAATCGTCAAAAAAGTACCCTGATATCGATCTGTGGATCAGAATCGACTTGTTGCCCAAGCCTGTCATAAAACAAAGAAACCACAACTAACTTTAAAACTTTCGAAAAAATCAAGGCAATATCTCATCACAAGCTTCAAAAATAAATATGGAGATATTGTGAAGCTTAAAACTTCATCCATAGCCGTGTATAAATGAATGTGTATATTTCTTTATAATGACAAAAATATTAAATGTTATCATATCAATGACCAGAGTGTTCTAAATAAATAAGCTGAAGAAATAATCTCTAACCACAAAAAAATGAAGATTTTCATCCAAAGGGTAATTTAGGGTTCATAAGTGAACACCGTATGTGAAAATGATTGCCATTGTCTGGATAGTATTTTGAGTAAAACGATGCATTCTCTCCGTCTACAAAAAGTATCATTCGTCCGGAATCACAATACGTATCTCATAAATTGCTGATATTATTACTAGGTAATACTTAAGGTAATACTTAATACCAAACTGAAATACAATTTGAGAGCCCATACCAGTAGAATCCACACTATTATACACATTCTTTGAAGTATCGACAAAAACGTTAACGGATTTGTTCTGTGCCCATTTGTACTACATTGTGTTTTGGAATACTGAGTTTCTCGTAGTAAAGAAAACGAAGTTCTATTGGAAAAAATAAACATATTGGTGATTGATGAACTTCGAAAGCAATTTTAAATGTAAATAGATGAACAATATTATTACCTATCATATCAAAATGATTCTAATATCATTACTATCACAGTTATTTTTTCACCATTTATAGAGATATAGATTTAAATCTATTTGAGGTAGAAACAGTTGTTATTCTGTTTTAAGTTGGACACCATTTGCCACTTACCTTTGTCATGATGAAAATCGACGTACATTTTATTGATTGGTAAGCATGTTTGTGTATTGTCGTAATGCATTCATATTTATGAATCAAAAATAGAGTGTAAATAAATTTACCATTTTTTCTGCTTAAAGATAGAGGAATTCGAAATTACGTTTTAGAGGTTAACCATTGTTAAAAAAACATGTGATGTTGATACAAAAACATCAATCTTCCATTCTGAAATCGAAAATTCCTAAATATAAAAAAATCTTAAGCCACATTTTAAAATTTAAATAAAGTTAGTGTCCAACCACCCAACCTAATCAATGAATTGATAAACTACAAGGAGAGTTAAACCACACTAATAGATATTAGGAGGGTAGAATTTACAGAGTTATATTTCAAAAGAGATCGCTCAGTTTTATGCGGGGTGTATGAATTATCGCAGCTCGCTGATCTGCTTTGACTCTCTCCTTCACCTTTCTCAGTTTATTACACATTTTCCCATTGGACAATATTATTTGGAAACTTTCCGGAATATCAGCCACCTTCGGGCGCTAAAAAAACAAGCACGCCTGGACCAGAAGCAAATATGGACAATGCCTTTGTCTCTGGAGGACTAATGTTCATTAGTGTTACTAATATTTTTACTGTCTCACACTTACTTCGAAAGAAGAGAAAGTATTGTAATCGTGTGCCTGAAAACGGCGATTTTTTACTCAAAACTCTTATTGCCGGGCCCTGGTAACGAAAAAGTGAATAAATCTTGTTCCTGTATATAGGAAATTTTTACTCCTAAATATAGTAAACATGGATTCTGACTTGACAAAGTGTAGCCAGACTCCATGGTTTGAGGGTCCTTGATACCGAAAATTCGATTGACAGCAAAACATCTGTCCGATTGCCTGTGAACAACGCCAGAGGGTAATCCGTTCAGCTGATTTTCTCCAAAATTGATATTCCCCCATCAATTTGACTTCTTGAATTTGAAACTGATATTTTTAATTTTTTTGGGGGGGGAGGGGCTACTTTACATGAAGCCCCTGGGACATTAAAAAATCGTTTACTTGCATTATTGAGAACGGTCACGTTAAATTATATTTTTGCATTTTGTGCCCTACTAACACTTCAGCCGTCTCTGGAAGAAGTCACAACAAAATCAAATGTTATTGAACTTCCATTACTAGTTTCCCAATTCCGTTTATCATTTCCTCTCCATACCTTCCTACAACTTCGTCTTGCGTAAGCCTTCCAACTCTACTGTTAACATCCTCTTAAAAAAATAAGTCCTTCCGGTTTGGTATTCCATCCAAAACCTCCATCAACTTTATTAATTTTTAAACCTTTCTTTTTCCAACTCTGTAGCATTGTCATTTGGAGCATATACACATAAAACTACTACCATTTCAATACCTTTAATTTTAAAATATTGTTACTAACATATGACCAACTCTTACGCCAGTGACACACGACCGTTTCGTTGACGCACGTTAAGTAACGCGCATCATAGATTGACACTGTATCTTACGCGAAACGGCATACGAGCGCTCTCGCCCGTTCTGCGTAAGTTATTCCGCATGATTATATTTCTTTAACTCAATAATGGAAATTCTTTTCTTACGCCAACACTATATGTGGATGTAATCTTTTATTTATATTCCCTGGCCCTATTTCTTTGTTCCTGACAGCACAGAAAATTGTATTCCTATCTTTTTAATATCTTCAAAGACTTCTATTCGTTTCATGTTGAGACTCTGTCCATCACATGAATCTGTACATATACAGTTTTCGTTTGCGAAGTCGTTTTCTGACAATTCTACTTCATCTTTACGTTTGTACTTCAGCGTTTGTATTATTTTATAGATGTAGGGAGGCTGACCCAACGCCCTCATCCTAGAGGTCCAGAGAATTATTTTCGAGGTTACAGGTTACTTTCCCCCTAGATAAACCGACTTCTCTCTTTTCTTCAGAGCCTTGTCTGCCCTTTCCCATTAGGAAAATCAAGAAAGTAAAGCATTAGGAAATAATAATAATAATAATAATAATAATAATAATAATAATAATAATAAGAAGAAGAAGAAGAAGAAGAAGAAGATGAAAAGAAGAAGAATTGAATACATGAGACAAGGGGAAGAAAATAAAATAAGACTTCCTAGACTTCGCAACCTAATAGTGCCGAAATACCACAAGGAGCCAAGGGAGGCCTTATATACTAGTAGTATGGTACAAATAACTGTAATAACACATTAGACAAAGAAATCATCCAGTGACAGTGTCGCAAGTAGGTTTTATTTTCGACCCCAATAAATACTATTCATTTTTCAACTTTGACCGCGTAATCTAAAATTGTTACCGATGATAAAATGTGTTTACTTTATTGCCTTCTCATCTACAACATTTTAAATAGTATTCATCCTATCACACTATCACAAAGTTTTCAAATTATGAAGCTACATTGTGCTCAAGTGTCGCGCCTTATTTGTATTCCGAATCCAAGGGCAGATCCAGAGACAAATTTTGGGAGGGGAAATTCAAAATGTTTTGGTCGAAAGTGTCGTAAAACAGATTTTATAAAATGTTGCAGTCTACATGCTGCGATACGAATTTATTCGTCTTAATAATTATCCAAAAATATTTTTATTTGAAAGTTTCTTGGCTAGATAAAATTAATAGTTACAGAAAAATTTTAAGTGGGGGGGTCCCTCATTTCCCTCCCCATGGATCCATGCCTGCTGTATGACACCACTATTTTTAGCCAATACTACCACTGTCATCCGTACTTGGAGCAATCTTCCCTCCATTATGAACAATAGCAGCACATTTAACAAATTTAGAAAAAGATGTCACCATACAGATTCATCAAAATGTTATTTAACAATATTCCCACTGCTCGTTTGCTAAAAACTTAGGACTAGGTGAATCCCGTGCTTTTCAGCACTGAGATGAATCTCATACTTTTTCCAATCTTACCTATCGCACTTTCTACTCCTCCTTTCAGATAAACACTTCTATCTCATCTTCTAACCTTTCTAATATTTTTATTTTTTCTCTTTCTCTTCTCTCAGATCACTAATCCTCACTCAATTTGATTCCTTTTTCTCTTCCTTTTCGATTTCATTATATGTTACATAACTCTCTCTTTCCTGTAATTTACTCATTTTAATACTATTATCTAAATATTTAACTCTAATAAATGAACTAATCTCTGTTGCACACAAAAATACCATTCTTCTTTTTTATTTTTATATTTATCCTTATATCAAATAATATATAACCTAGTTCTTTATGATCTACTCAATCAATCATTCTTAATAATATATATAAAACCAACCTTCAACTCATACATTACTTTCATTGCCCAGCTTTGTTATGGCTGAGTACATGATTATGCATCAATGTAATCACACAGGTGTACGTATTACAATTATTACAAATTGTATGTGTCTAAAATATAGAGAAGCTACATTTTTTGTTGTTGTTGTTGTTGTGGTCATCATCATTGTTGTTGTTGTTGTTGTTATTTCTAGTAGTAGTAGCTTAGTACAGGTTGCAGTAACTTGCTGAATGAAGTTGGTCAATCCTTAAGACTTCAGTCATCTTATTTATTCTGAATATTTGTAAGAGTTACCTCTTTAACACACCACCTCTCTGTTTCAGTTGGCAATGTCTTCTAATTTTTTTTCTATTCAGGTTTCACTAATTTGCAACCTTTCTGTTTGAGTTCACCACTTCTTACAACCAGTGCCATATGTTAATACGTAATATTTAATCAAAATATTTATATTTTTCCTTTGTATTTTATGTGGACTGCAATTACTTACTTCTATTATGTCCTTGGCAGAGTATTGTATCTTGGCATTAAACCTCTGGTTTTAGGTTTACGTGGGTTTACTCAACGCTTAAGGCATATGCCAGGATGGCTCTTGCTTGCAATCCCAGGAGTAAATGTAGTATGAATCATTGGTTAATGGACGTATTTGATTGTTTTAAGTTGAAAAAGTTTCCAAAATTGAAACGATCATATCCACTTCTTTCAATCTTTTTTATTTCAAATTTAAAAACCAAATAGATTTATAACACTATTATAATATTATTATAATTATTATTATGAAATATACACACAATCATTTTACCATTATTTTCATGTATTCCGTTTCTCTCAATGCTTGAACTCTTGACTTAATGTGTTTTTTGCTTGCAAGCTGATGAGATGCCCTCCCTTTCTACTTTTTGTGAGGAGTAATTCAAAAGTACATACACATTATTTTAGCTTCTTCAAAACATCTTTGTAATCTTCAAAGTCTCTTTGCAATTAGAAGCGATTAACTATCTTCTGAGTAACACTTTATTTCCAATCTTCTTCTACTCCCAACTTGCTGAGTCAAAGATAATTTCATTTCATTATTTTTTAGTAAAATCACGTTGAGTGTTCAAATCACTAGAAACATTTCTGATCAATTTTAAGTCCATCTCTAACGTGATGATAATAAAATATAATCATAGAAATGCAGTGTTCCTTTTCTATCAACATTTCCTCCCTTGTTTTCACTCTTGTCACATATGTTAGAAACCTTTTCCCCTAATTGTGTACTATGGAGTTTCTTTTAATGACCTCCTTTTTATTATGTACTCTTGTACTAAATTTTTGAAAGGGGTCAGGCGGAAGAGCAGGCAAAATGGCCAGGGCCTCACCACCAATAAACTCTTTTATTTATTTAAAACGTACCCACAGGTTTCTCAACAAACTCTGATATGCATCATACATTCATTTGCCAGTCATTCGAATATAGAGGAATCTTGTTAGTAGGCCTACATTTTTCAAGGGACTGAAAATGTTGAACGTCATAAGCAGGAAAACCTCCTAAAGAAAAATGCTCAATTTATACTTACTCTTCACATTTCTGTCTGCGAACCATTAAAATGGAGAAAACAAATGGATACACAAATACCACACAAATATTCACAAGATGAACTACTTTATTTGTAAATGACATTGAAGAAAACTAAATTACACAAGCACTCAAAGTAATGCACATTAAGTGGCTGTGTCACACGAGCATTGCATTGACGCATGTTACCTAACGCTGATGACATCTGATGCGTTGATGCTTGTGCACACAAGTCAGTTAACGCGAGTCGTAGATTAACACTATCTTATGCGAAATGACACAGGAGAGCTCTTAGGTGTCATCAGTGTTAGGAGATGCGCATCGAAGTAATGCTTATGTGACCCATGCCTACCAGAAAAAAAATTGGCGTGAAGGGTATAGTGAAACACGTTTCTTTGGCTCTGGGATCAGATTGAAAGTGAAAGTAGTACCCAAAAGTATTATGAAATCACCACACATTGAAGATGGTGCTGGTGTGCTGGAAAACATCTCTCTTGCGAAGCAAGAGTCAATGAATAATTTGAAGGAATTGGGACTGGGACTCGAAAATATGAACATACTAAGCAGGAAAACATGATAACGGGGAATGTGCTAACAAGATTCCACTGTTTTTAAATTATTGCCTGCATTACAAACTCTACTATTTTATGAAACAATGAAAAAGGATTGTGACAATGTTCAGTAAAATATCCAATTCTCTCTAAATGATTACAACTCTTCCTATATAAGGTCATGATTTTATTTCAAGTAAATACTGCTTTCCAATAAAACAGGCCTTTATTCAATAAATCAAACATACAGTTCTTGTCCACAGAAACTCCTCAAATATGAAGCACTGTTTTTCAAACCCATTGCTTCATTCAGTGTTTAAATTTAGAAAGCATTGGTTCTATGTAGTTCAACCAAAATGATTTACAAAAAATTATGCACAAAACCTTAGACGAAATAAAAGCTAATGTTTGTGAACATTCATATATTCATTACAATGAATAAAGGTCATTTCCTTATTCACTATATTGCAGGATCTACAACTCATTACTCTAAATGGTGAAATTAGAATATTATTATCATAGGAACACAAGAAATAATGCAAAGGAACTCAAATTCTGTTATATAATGTAAGAAAGTATTGAACTTAGTGTTTCAAGTTTACATTCAAGAGGAATTGTACACAATTTTATATGCAAGAATAGACAGGAAAACTGAAAAAATATTATCATTTCTGTAAATGCTCTCCTAAAAATAGGACCATCTTGTATTTGGCTAGTTTCTCAACTGCATTCCTGAAGTTACTTGTGGGTAATCATCAGTTTCCACTTACTGGTTCCATTAGCCCCGTCTGAGAAGTTATTTATAACACTTATTGCATATCCTTGCTGCATAAGCCTATAGGAAAAATAGCAGTTACTTCTTTCTCAATAAATAAGAACCTTACTTTCAGAAATGCGACCCTTTTGTTATAATAAAAATATTAAATAATAAAGAAAAAAATTCCTTTGAATTATGAGAAATCTGATTACTAGAAAAGCATGTGTTTCAGATGTCACTGTTTAGCACTGTACACACAAGTTACAATGGAAGTATTCTCTGTATTAAGACATTACTCAAAACAGTTATATTTCACAATGCTGAGTGTAGGAGCATTAAGATAATAAATTCACAAGAAATGTCCAATTAATTCAATAAAAGAATATGTAACATAAGGAAAAGCCTATATAAGGGTAACTGATTCCAACATTCACTATTATATCCATCTTAATCACCAAAAACAATTGAATACCCTTCAAAGAACTTACAGTACGAACTGGAAAATGCCATTTGGAAAATTTGCCTTTTAAACTGGTCACAGATTTTTAATGAGTCGGAGATATAATAAAACAAGAATAGAGTCACAGAAGCAATAAAAGAAGGAACACCAGATGAAACCTCAGTAGAGAACTATTTTTAACAATCTTAAAAAAAAAAAAAAAATTAAAAATATATAACGTTAAAAAGACGCAAATTCAGAATCTGCTTTGTGACCATATTCAGAATACATGAAACTTCTCAGTGAGGTTTCGTGAACCTACAAAACTGCATATTGCACTGAATCAACTGCCTAATGCCAAAGAGAATTTATCTGCCTCGCCCCCGCCCTCGGGAAAACCCTCCACGTGATGCTCCTCCCCTTCCTCGCCCTCCGGATGCTCCTTTGCCCTTTGGAGGGGGCGACTTTGGGCGAAGGGCTTCTATGCGCTCCGTGCAGCCTGTGGTCACTTGGCCATTTGCAAAGTAGCTGGCATACAAGTCAGCATTGAAGTTACTATTGGTCAGTTCAGGTCCCACAGTCAGCCATCCAGGGCGGATTGTACTGTCTCTTCCGAAGATGTGCAATCTAGAATGGTTTTCATATCAGTTAAAAATTAAAATAACAAATATAACTTTGTTAAAAAAGGAGTGAAAAACATAACATGCAACAGTTCAATGGGAACCATTATACTGAATGGAATGCAAGTGTTGGCAATGGAAATTTTAAAATGATGTGAGTTAAATGAAGAGTCTGGAATGTTAATATTATATTTCTATTTTTGACTGATTTCTTTCTGTCTTCCTTATTTTTACATTTATTTTTAATGTATAATTGTAAGGTTAATAAATTAATACATGTATAATTATGTTGTAATTAACACTTCATTTGATACCAAAAAATGTCCATTTTGTAAGGAAATAAATGAAATATTTAAATGGATTTTTGTAAAAATACAGTTTATTTTTAAGGTCAAAATTGAATAATTAATATTTGCCAAATTGTTTTACTTAAAACATGTTTTACCTGTTTATGAACCTGTTTTTGAAATGCTCAGTAGTTAATGCCCATTTTAGAATACGGAAAATTCTACTTTTATGTCCCTTTCTGCACAATTGATCAAGTAATGTATCCCTTTAAGCCTTTCACCTTAAATTCTTCAATGTTTAACAAGAACTTGAGAGAATACTTCAAATTTGATAAAAGCATTAAACATTTCTAAGAATTAGTTCTGTATGTGCATACTATAAAATTCAACACCTTAAATATAAAGACTTTTATCATACAAACCATGAACATAACATACCATGAAAACATAACAATTCATTTCTTAAAAGCATTTTACTAAACAAATAAATATCAACAATTGACAGTTAAGTTCTTTTACAAGAAATCCTGAAAAGTTATTAAATATACAAATACGCATTTACATACACAAAAGAACCATTAAAAAGCATTCTAATCTATTCAAACAGCAAGGCTCAATGAAAGAAATTGTCAACACAAATTTTTTATAAATAATATTATTTGGTCAATTAGATGGAGTGAAAAAGTAATGTACTAAGTAAGCAAGTGCTTTTCCGTATGTTACTGAACAAAAAATTTAAAATATTCACAGAATTTGAGAAAAAACATTTAATGAAATAGTTCAAGAAGTCTATGAAGAATGAAAATATCCAGAAGCAAAAACCGGTATGTTTCCTAGCCACCAAGAGGACTGAAAGATCAAATAAATAAAATGCTTGCATCTCCTTACCTTCGACTTCCTAAACAGAAATGCTCAATAATATGAAAGATTTCAACAGGCTTCTCCAGAGAACCATATTCAGGCTCCTCTGATATAATGAGATCAATATCCACATTTGCATGGATAAAGTCTCCATCAGTGGAACGGCGGACCGTGCCCTTAATGCCCATGAGGCAATGCTCCTGCAATTAAAAAACATTAGTTGAACAGATAATTGCTACATGCATACCATCCACATCACTGGCTTAATTGCAACAACACGATACACTTTTCAATTGACGCCATTCCCAAGAACACTTTTCTTATTGAGCAAGAAGTCAATAGCTAATCAATAATAAAGTTTAGCGATATACAAAAGAATAGACTTTTAGTGTCAAAAAAAGGTTTACTCTCTCCAAAATTTACTAAAAGCAGCATTCACTTCACACAAGCAAAATTAAATTTCAATCATTAGAAATTCAAAACAATGCTTTCTCATTTTTCTGAGACTTATTTAAATTATTTCTTCTATGAATGATGGAAATCATAATTGTTTCAGTTTGTTTTCTTTCTTTCTTCAGTATTTTGATTTATTTTCAATGAAAAAGAATATGATTGTCTAAATTCTGATGCTCCTACAAAACTGTAGGTAAATAAAATAAGATTCTGATATTTTCCTTACTATGTCACAGTGAATCAATTGTAAAATGCTGTTATTTCGACATGACAGAAAATAAAACGAGATAAAAAGTCCAGTTAAACAGAGGCCCAGCAAAGATGATAAAAACCAATATGGAGTAGTAGTGAAGCAGTTTTTGAGATTTTATTGAATATTTTTGGAAAACTGACATGATTGTAAACTATGAATATATTGAAATAAATGTTCATGAAATAATTAAAGAAATTAATTAAAATAAATAATTAAAAATAAAGTGCTAATATTTAATATATGGAGAAAAGACCATAGCCCATTTCAATAAATCATTTGATTCAGTAAATTATACATTTGCTTACAGACAAACATTGATAGCATTTGGTATGTTAGTTTCTTTACTGACTTGGTCTTCAAGCTACCTTACTAACAGAGTTCAATAGATTCAATTTAAAAACTTTTTCTGATTGCATTGAAATGCTTCCGGGTCCCATCTGGGCCCACTTTCATTCATTTTATTTATTAATGATGTTTAATTTTGGTTAGATAGTGTAGAAGAGGGGTCAAAGTAACTGGAGTTTTGATGGGACAAGCTGATGTCTGTAGACATGTACTATTAACTGTCACTTCAACCTTCCTGAAATGGGGTACCCTGACCCTGAAGAGTGTTAGAGAAAATCAATCAAGCGTGGGGTGTAGTCACCAAGTCCGGTCTCTCTCATCCTCATGTGGGCTCCTGGATAGTATCTATGATGTTGCCCAGAGAGTAATGAGGGATGGGTAAGGGAATGTTTCCGGAGCCTAAACATGGGGACTTTAGAGCTAAGAGAAGGAAAACCCTGACAGAAAACCAAGGGCAAAAGAAGCTTTCCAGGCATTGAGAAAACAGTCATTTTAGGAGAGAAAACCCCAAAATAAAACGCCTGCTGCTTTGCAGATAGATGTTGAATCACCAAAGGCTGGAGAAAGAAGTCCTTGATGACAAATCATCTGGCCCTGAAGGTTGGGAGTTATGTTATAGGCTGATAACCTGTACATGTAAAAGAAATCTTACTCAGAAGTTTCACTTCAATCTTCAGAATAAGATTGGACAAGGACAATGATCAGGCAAGGATGAGAACAAGAATAAAGAACTAACAGATATACTACATGTAGCCACATGGAATTGACAAGGATCAAATGAGACCCGACTAAATAGAATCTTCAAGAATATAAAATCAAAATAGCCGTGATCACTGAAACCAAAAACCTGAAAGGCACTAAAGAACTCAAAGACTATATCATGTTTTACAGTGGGTAGCACAATCAAAAAAGGCACTTTGTGAAGTAGCTGTATTAATAGGCAGAAAATGGAAGGAAATATACATTAGTAAATGAAAGACTGCTAACAGTAAGATTGAAATTCAATAGAGAACATTTGACAATAATCAGCACTTATGCTCCCAAAGAAGAGATAACAGAAGAAATATTTATTCTATGAACAACTCCAAAGGCATTTGAATACATCAAATCTTTGACCCCGGTGAATACGCTGATAAGTCAAAAAAAAACTTAATTTTACAGGAGAGCAAACAACTTTTTACTGAATTAAATCAGGGACTAATGATATTCAAACGAAACTATTTTTCTGTAGGTTTTGTTTGAATGTCGTTAATCACATATTTATAGCATTAGTTTAAAGTTGTTTTTTGCTCTCCTGTAAAATTAAGTTTTTTTGACTTATCAGCTTATTCACCGGGGTCCAAGAAATAATGATAATATAATCTTAACAGGACATTCGAATGCTTTAATTGAAAAATTACCCATTCCCAATTTAATAAGAATTATCAGAAAATATAAAATAAATCAGAATGGGAAAGAACTTAAGAGAATTCATAGCTTTTAATGAATTCAGTGACAAATACTTTCTTTAAAAAGCAGGATATACATAAATTCAAATGGACTGCGTGAGGTTGTTATTCACTAATTGACTATATAATAATAATAAAAAAAAAATTCCTCAGGAGTAACAGAAACACAAGTATTCACAGACCATCACCTTATAAGATCAAAATTGCAGATCTCGTCAAGGTGGAGAAAACAAACAATAAACAAATAGCCAAGGAAGAGCTAGGTGAAAAACAAAACTAGTGGTGCTACAACAGCACATACTTTCTCTCATTATTGCTAACTGCTCTGCAATATTTTACTACTACATACACCTACAAAAGGATTTTCAACCAGCTAAATTTGTTTCTGCATGGAGACATGAACTCATGTTCTCCAAAATAATTCATCGTGTATCTTACCAGTACCGCAGCCACTCTGAGGTACCAACAGTAGATTAAAAATCTAATTTCAACACAATATTTCCAACACATAATTTTCAAAAACTTGGAGAGATCTCCGAAAATGAGAACTCCACTCTTCTTTTAAGTGACTCTTGTTTTATCCTTGGAAACAATTTAAAGAAAAAATTTTGAATGGTTTCTGAGAAAATGTTATTTTATTTGCATTATTTTCAAGTAGAAATTACATGAAAACTACTCATTATTTTCTAAAAATCGTACTTGACATTTAAAGAGTTGATTCATTAAAAGTGATTTTGTTTGACATACAAATCTCTAATTTTCATTTTGTAGTTTTGAAATATTTTAACTTTTTGCAATATTTGAAAGTGCAGAGAGTTTGCGATATACAAGATTTGCACCGCATCTTTTACTGTTCTTTAATACATGAGAAGTGAAAATGAAAAGAAAAGCATTGGAGTGGTTTCTAAAAATTTTTTTCCCCAATAAATTTCAAGCAAAAATTAGCAGTAACTATTTGTTTTATCAAAAAATTGTAGCTGACCCTTTTAAAGAGCTAATTTTTTTGTTGAAGTCAAAAATCTTTATCATCATTTTATAACCTTCAAACGTTAAAATTTAGCAATTTTTCAAAAATCCTGTGAGTTTACTGGAAATGAGACAACAATCACCTTTTATACCGCCTTTGTTGTTTGATACATACAAGGAGAAAATTTAAGGAACAAATTTGGAAACGTTTTGAGAGAAAAAAGTAAAAAAAAAAAAACTCCGTATTTCATGCAAAATTACATACAAATGACTCATATTTTTTGAAACATTGTACATGACCATTTTATTTCAAGATCTGTCCATAATGAACAGATTTCATTCACGAAAAAATCTCTATCTTCAATATTGCAGTTGTAGGAAGACGCTGGAAGAAATTTGAACTTTTGCAATTTTTGAACAATCAGGGATTTCAATGAAAACAATACCTACACCATTCTCACAAATGTTCTTTCTGCAATCCGAGGACCAAGTTCAATCCAAAATTTTGCAGAGCATCTCAAAATATGAAGCCATTTTTTTATAATTTTTAAAATATTATTGAGCCTTCTTATAAAGTACCTTCCAAAATCAAAATATCCATTTCATACTCATATAGCTTTGAGTTCATTTAAATCTATCCAAAATTCTCTCCAAGACTCTCCAAAATTCTTACCAAGTAAACCAACGGAAATAGGCATCTCTCTCTTTCTGAATTCCAAGATGAAAAATGGTAGTGAGTTCTGTGCCAAAAAGAAATACAGCAGTATTTCTGATAGCAAGAATGAATGATCTGACAGTGATTGAAGACATTTCTATTAAGTCTTCTGTCTTCTAGCTTATATTGAATTTTGCTGGTATCAGGCATGGATCCATGGGGAGGGAAATGAGGGAAATTTCCCACCTCAAATATTTTTCAGTATCTATTTTTTGTCAAGAAACTTTCAAGCAAACTATTTTCTTATCATCATTAAATGATATCATCATCATCATTAATTGAATCATATGAGCTGAGTTAAGCCTGCAATTCTACATAATCTGTAAAATTTTAATTTTTATACATAGTTATATAAATGAAAGCATGAAAGTTGAAATGAAATACCTTAATATTACAATCATGCTCTCATGGAATGTGTCTTGCTTAGTTTTGATGAGAATGTTGTCAAGAAAACATAAGCCCATTGCAATGTACATTAATTATACGACAAGGAAAATCCCCCCTGCATGCAGGCAAATAGCAAGCAACTCATCCACACTGCTAGGGATTCAGTGAGCAGTTGCTTGCTACTTGCCAAATGACATGTATGTGGAGCCGCTTTAACAAACCATCAACACAAAACCCTGAAAATGGGCTCCTGACGCATAGGGAATTACCTCTTTGTTCTGCATCAAATGTTTATGTCGAAAAAATAAAAGTTTGCTGATTATGGAATAGGGAAAAAGCAGATGGACACCAAATCCACAACACGTTATACTGAAACACTCTTAACAATCATGCATAACTCAATGAAAACAATTCTTGCTAGGGCCTTCAAATCAGGTTAACAAGTTGTGTTTCTTAAGCCGTTATCTATAGAATGAAACAATCCTGGATGTTCTACTACATTTTTGGAGGGTTTCCCACCTCAGAAACATTCAAAGTTGGGATCCAGTATGAAGCAATTTTTACTTTCAAAACAATGATTTACAAAATGCGTAATGCTCATATGGGTCAAGCTAGTATACTTTTACTTCGGGTTGACAATTCATCTCATTTTCCCTAAGTCACTCATTAGATCAAGATCAATGCAACAATACAAGAAATAACAATATAAAACAAATAGAGATAACACAACAAATAATAAAACAACAAGAAATAACAAAACAATATAAGAAATCTGGCAAACCATTCAGGCAGAAGAGTGGATTAAAGAAATCCACATTCATAAAAACCTTCAATGACATTATCCTCCATTTCTGCGTAGGGCAGTCAAGTAAAAACACAAAAATGTGGAAGACAATTCACCTTCCACATAACAGCATTTTTTTTATATCAATGGAATCTGGTTAGAACATATGATAAATGATAGAATTCTGTGATGATCTTAATCTCTTCAAAAGCTTATAAGTCAATATATGAACAGATGAAATATGGTGCAAAAGTCAGTGAGATAAACACTACCTATATCTACGTGAACATCTTAATGGTTGTTATTCTTTTTATATTTTGATTTATGTGTTTATGCACAAATTAAAAAGAAATTTAGAATTTAAAACAAAAGTAGACAACATAACTTTTTAAACAGCTGCACTCTAAATGTCCTTTAAACTCATATACAATAAAGAATTGAAACTAACAATATCTTCAAATAAGTAGTAAGTAGTAATTATGCATTGGACAGATTCACGGATGTTTTATGTTAACATGTTATGAGGGCCGAAGGCCCAAGCCTATTCATCAACTTGGACATGTGTAGCAAAGCATCACAATTCCGTGCTCTGAAAGAAATTAATAACACTTACCTATAGTTAACAATTTACACCCAGGACGCAAACTTATAGCCTCTTCCCCCCCCCCTCCCCTGTCAACGCACTTCTCTAAGGGTGTACAGCTTTCTCTACTTTAACCGTAATATTTCAATCCAAGTATGAAAAAAATAGAAGATTATGAAAAGAACTAGAACAGATGTTCCCTTGAAGTTTTATAAAACAACTGTTAACATACAGAGGTGAGAATCGGATGCTAAACAAAAGTAAGACAAAATCTGCTGAGATAAAGCTCCTGAAGTTGCAAGCTAGATTGTATTCACACCAGTAGAAGACTATTTGATAGATTCCACAACAGCTGAGCATCGCCGTGGATGCAACTGATCTACAAAACGTTTATTCCTGCTAACCAGATGAGCTGCTTGCTGGTAGTTAATGCCTCAGTGTCAGTTCAGTGCTTGCAGTAAGAGGTTAGAGAATTTTCTCAAGTGATTTATATTGTTCCAATATCATTGTAATATTCACAAAAGAATATTGTACAAACTGGTACAAATCATGTCAAAAAGATGCGAATGCATAAGCATGTGAATTAAATTACAAAATGAATGTAGACCAACAGGCCATTCATATCCAATTTCAAAGAGCCTGTTTACTTTCACAACACTTTTAATTAAACTTACAATAGACTAAATTTTAATCAAAGAATGATGTATGAAATTGATATTTCTTTAAAAGGAACTTTTAAAGTGTTCTTTTCTGGTATTCTAGCTACATAAATATAACATAACATTTTCCATTTGGCAGACTGATAAAAATAATACTAAGTACAATAGCTCGAGGACAATGTAGCCAAAATCATGTCTGTAAAATAATTATGAATCATTTTATATATTACTCACCTACCACTACCCCCAATTTCGTTTGCCATCAATAAGTTTCAAAAAAATTACTTAAAAGACTGAGCAGACAACAGCATTTGGTTGTAAGAGCAACAAAATGAGAAAAGAAATAAAAATATTCAATGTGACGAACACCATTCAGTCACTGAAGTAAATTGTTTTGATCACAAATGATGCGAGAATATGGCCCGACTTTCATTATTACTGCTATGGTATTGTTCCAAAAATGTTTATGAAACATGGAACACACCCTGATTAGACAACCTAAATGTTCCATGTTAAAATGCTTATTTTGTGTAAAAGCTGCTAAATGTAATTAATGATTAGTGATAGCATCAAGTTAAAAAAATGTTGATAAGTGAAGCTGATATTCACTTTACAAATAAAATTTTCCATCAAATTTATATCAATCACTGTCAGGATATCACAACACAACCTCCTTCCCAAAAAATAATCAGCTCTGCACCAAGATCTACAAAGTTATTAAAAAACTGTATTTAACTAAAATGTTCACAAACGTTTTCATTTTTCTGAACACAGACAAACACTTTCACTCCGATTTTCGAAATTCCTATTTTGATTTTCACCTCAGCAACAGAAAAAGAGTGAATCACAATCACAATATGGAATCCATCAACAGATTACATAATGAACTTTCTGCTCCACACACATAAAAACAGAAAAGACCTGGAGTTGTGAACTAAAATAATTCTTCCCAAAAATTAACTGGTAACTTCTCTTCACAAAAAAATAACACATCACTTTTTTAATGAACTATAAATTAAATATTCTTCTTAAGATGAGACCTTTGTCCTCTGGAAGACAGCCTTAGGTTCAAGATTTTTGGAGTGACCAGGATTGTTAATGTTAGTCCGAATCCAACATATGTCTTCACAACGGCGGAAACCCCATTTCCGTAGGCAGAAACGACCCATATCCAATCCTTCTGAAGAGCCACACCAAAGAAACACAAAACTTCGAGCAGCAGCTACTTCACCAATGTCCAATTGCATGATCTACAGAATTTCAAAATCAGAAATGAATGTATTAGTCAAAATGAAGAGATGATAAACTCTAAAATTCTTTTTTTTTTTTAAATTAAATTACACCTACTTGGTCCCAACTCCAAAATTGCATATTTGTGACTCCCATTGTTCTCTGGTACTCTTCTAAAGGTGGCTCAACAAGGATAACATCAAACTTGCCTTTTAGCTCCTTCATATCAAAAGAAGCAAGGTCAGCTTTCAAATACATAGGTGGACATGCTGTCTGTGCTATCAAGTCATCCTATAATATGAGGGAATATTCTGAGATAACTGAACAGTTAATATTTTTAAGGTTAATTTTAATTAACAATACTCTGATACCTTCAATTTTATAAGCTCTCGAAGTTTAGGATATTCTTCAAATCTATCTGCCAAGCCGACGTCACGTATGAAGTTTTGTGGGCGTTGTCCTGTATCCACAAAATGTTGACAGTAATCATTGTGAGGGTTAGATGACTGGGTGCCCTGAAACAATGCGTTTTTTAAGAACTGTGCAACGTACATATAATAGTTCAGTAAAGGCAGAAAAACTTCATATACTTTCAGAAATGTTGACGAATCCGTGTACACAAGTTCGTCGGGAGCGGCGTCTTCATTTTCTGTCTTCTCCTGTATTTCCTCTGCAGGTGGCTCCTCTCGAAAAAATTTCCTAGCTGGTGTTTCAACCGTCGTTCCAAGAGCTTGCCGCAGCTCGTCTACGTTTGAAACACCAAACTATTGCAAAACGTATATTTTATTAGTTACCTACCTATATGAACATTCACTGTAAACAAAAAAGGTTATTTCAGGGCACACACCGTTTGAGCAAGTAGTTTTTTTCTTTTCTGTGAGCGCTCACGACGCTCCCTCAGCATATCAGACATTTTGGAAATAATCTTTCGTACTAGACACCACAAATTTTGGATATATCACAAATGAAAATAAGAATTGATAAGAATGTCATCTCTTGATCACAGACTGTTTACAAACAGATCCGCCATCTTTCACGATGCAACTGGCACCTGTTGACCAACAACTCGATGAATATTGATGTCATTAATTGATTCACGTTATCTGAAATCATGAATTTTTTCGTCGCTAATATTGTTTTCATTTTAATACAATACATTATGCATTCAATACAGTAATAACTATTCGGTATCACTATATTCACATTTTTCGAAAAAATTTCTTCAGAAACTTGAAGTTGGTAAACAATATCAAAAGTGTCGCAATTTTCAAGAAGAATTATTGGCCGTTATTAAAAAGATGGAAAAGGGGGAACAGAACCGCGTAATTTAATTAAACAATATGGCAGTACGTCCCTTAAAATTGATTTCCTCGTGTGAGTAATGAGAAACGAATTGTAATCATGCAAAAATGTAGCATCAAGAATTTGACGGGACTACATGGTTTTAGCATGGAACAGGACCCCTCTTCCATGACCCTAGTTCTTAAATCCAACACAACACAACATTTCTTTTTAAAGAAGGGCAGTCTATCCAATTTCTGAACAGCGCTCAATTTCACTGTCGTATTTGAGCCGGTGTATGATAATCCGGTGAGCTTTACTTAACCTGCGCCTAAAACGTATGTCGGAGTTTAAAAAAAATAGTTTTCTGTTTTTGTTCTCTTCTTGATATAATTTTAAGTGAAATATTTTAATTCAATTTATACTATGTTTCATTTATTTCTATTCATGCAAATATATTTGCAAACAATTCTCATTAAAAAGCATGCATTTTTACATTATTTCATTCGCATATTAAAACTTACTTAATAATAAGTATAGTCAATAGTTCATAAAACAGTTTTTTTTATTTAAACGATTTATATATTAAAATCGTAACTTCAATTTCTTCGAATTTTTGTGTACCGTTAACATAGAATATGGAGGTTTTGTTCTTCATCAAAAGAAGAGCTTCAACTGATCTCAAGTTTTTTTTCTTTCTTTTTTTCTCATTTTTTTCAGAATGTTAATGTTTTCTCTGACAGTTATATCAAAATAAGACAATTTCTCCACTTACAAGAAAACAACATTTGGGATGGCCCCAAACTTTTTCATTGAACATTTTACATAACTGGATAAAAAACAATGCTTCCTAAGTTTTACTTTCATTTGAATGTGTGATTTTTCGAAAATTTTAGTTTTTTCATTTTAATAAAGTTGAATAATGAAAAGTTTGGGGTCAGGAGCTTTCACATATTAATTTAAAAAATAGTTTTTTTATATTTAGTACGCCGTAGAATTAACTTTATGCGTTAATTTAATTTTTATATTGCAAATATTGCCGG
Organism: Teleogryllus occipitalis; assembly: GCA_011170035.1. NCBI lineage: Eukaryota > Metazoa > Arthropoda > Insecta > Orthoptera > Gryllidae > Teleogryllus > Teleogryllus occipitalis. The sequence goes on from BLKR01004351.1 coordinate 95,151, forward strand.
TTTATGAAAAAATGAAAGAAGTGGTGGCTCATGCTTAGGTTGCTCGGTTTCACAACCCACAGGAAAAACGAACAAAAATTAGAAAAGTACATTTTCCTCTTAATGACAATCAATATTCAATATATTACAGCAATATCAATGTATACGAAACAGGTCCTGACTTTGACTTACGTGTGCCCTAGCTGACCAATGTTTTAGCGTCCTTTTAATTTGCTTTTTAAACATTAAAGCTATTTATAATATTTTGAATAAAAAAAATTACAATATTTGTAACTGACACAAATATTGTGTAGGTATAAATAATTGATTATATGCAGAGCTCCCTCCATACAATGGGAATTGCAAATGGCATTTGTCACGAATTTCCGTCAAGCCAACCACTAAGTAATGTTACACAAGACTCACAGCAAATAAGAAGGCCCACGATAAGTCCTGATCACCGATTCGACACCCGAGATACAATTCTTATGCCTTTCTTATCAAGGGAGTAATATCCCACCTTTGGTTCGTCAAAGTTACCTCACCACACACATCATATAAAGTGTTTGGATGGTTTACATATTGTCGCGATATTGCAAGGAATGTGTTAAAATATTAACACTCGAACGCAACGTGAAGATTAGTCATGTACTACTTAGAATACTCTGCTACTACTCGCGCAACTTTTCTTGAACGATGACCTTGCTTCCCCCTCCCTTGAGCAAGGAACAGTTGAAAGCAAAAGCTCGCAGAGAGCACTGATGACAACATTCCAAGCATTAAAACTTTGTTCGCACGAAACAGAAGCTAGTCAAAATTAGTTTCTTTCATAGCCGAGAACTTCTATTCAGCTTTATTACCATTGTCTAAAGAAATGGCTGAGGCAGGTCCAGGTCCGTCAAGGGTGGCACCTAAAACTCCTATCTAGCGACCCTGCTGTTGCCTACCCAGAGCGATGACCTGGCCGCACGCGTAGCATGTTGACTTTTATTTTCCAGACGTTAGTATTACTGTATTCTAGTGGCCGACTTTGTAACGAATACCCCCACTCCGCCCGCTTTTCTTCAATCCATCGTTCAAGAAAAGTTGCGCGAGTAGTATTTGGTAACATCAACATCTTTCTCGCTCGGCACGCAGGGCGCCACTCACATGAAGTCATTACACTTCTCTTCCCAATTCCCGAAGTTCCTCAACAGTTTGGACTAGAGTGACGTCTGTTCCATATGTTTAGTGGAAAATAAAATATAATACATTGTTGAGGACCACCGTACTGTAACAAACCTGCATGCAACTGGTATTTCAGCATAAATAGAATGCGGATATCTGCGAAATATATTTCGTGTTGGTATTTATTTATTTATTTTTTATTTATTTTACGTCAAAAAACAGTTAAAAAAACTGCGTATGACGTGCTATGGGGAAAAGTGAATTGTGTGCACATTTTCAAAATTCTGTGATCCCTACACTAAGTCATATACTACTTAAATTTTGAATTTTGAAAGGGAGAAAAAAACTCCCATGTAATAAAATCTATTTTCAAGGATAAATAAGCAATAAATTTTGAATTTTGAAAGGGAGAAAAAACAAACAAAAAAAACTCCCATGTAATAAAATCTATTTTCAAGGATAAATAAGCAATAAATTTGGGCTCTTATTACTTCCTGCCGCGACAACATGGAAACGATAATTTGAATAATTGTATTTCCCACTGAATTCTAGAAGACGTGCACAGAAAATGAAGTTACATTTATGTCCAGAAGCAAAACAAGGGCATTTCTCAGCATTTGCTCAATAATCAGGGAAACTGGACGAAAAACCTGATCGAGATGGGGGTCATTGACCCGGAAGCTGTGTTACAATAGTTATTACAAGCTGTTTATACTCATTTATACAGTCCAAGTGGTAATTAATGCATTATGTATCATTGATAAAATTAATGTTACTTTTCTTGTGATGCTCAGTATAGTCTCTAATTGTATAGAAACAGTTATGCAGCAGAAACGATTTCACTTGGGATTTAAACTTTTCTATTGAATTTAATCGTTTAATGTCATCTGGCAAAGTGTTGTAAAATAATGTACCCTCTCCCTCAGAAAAAATGTCGTTCAAAATTCTATCTTCCACACTGCGCCGACAAACTTGGACAGCCCTCGGCCTGGGGGAGGGCAGGGGGAGGGACGCGTTGACCAATCGCTAGCAGGTAGAACCACAGTTGTCTGTGATTGGTGCAACATCCAAAGGGGCAGAAAGAACACTGTCTCAGGGGGAGGGGGCTAGTTCGTTTACGTACGAGACGGAAATATCGTCATATTTCCCTGCCGAAGGAGATAGTTTGCCTGCGCGTACGCCACGACGAAGAAAATATTTCTAAGCGGGGTTTTCCGTCCAGAATGATTTTCTATAGACCAGTAAATATTTATAATTTTAGCAACAATTATGCTAACTTTTAGTAATCGATTTGTAACTCCTGACAAACTGCTATTTTGAGATATTCATTTCAGGCACAGTTTGCGGAGCCTTCCCGGCCGTTCTAACGCATATTTCGAATTTGTTTATAAAATTATAAATTGTTGCAAAATTGTTAATTCGCTGTTTTTGGTTCTGGGACATCGGGAGACTCTCCCCACTTTAGATTTGCAAAATTTGGAAATTGTTTATAAATTTGCAATTGTTGCAAATTTTTTTATTGTCTAATCTGAATGGCGTTTAAATGTGATGCAAAATTCCGGAATCCGTTCGGTGCTATTATATCTCGTTCTCGAGATATATGTAATTGTTTATAAGAAATTAACATCTTAGTAGACCCCATTTGTTTGCGCTTAATTCATTCGCGCTAGCAGAATAGCGTGGGATGGGCATACTGAAAAAACAGTTCTCCAATGCCGCGCTTTTGCATGCCACATACGCTTAAAATGCACTTGCTTGTAAACAAATTCTGTGGCCAATTTAATTATGCTAAATTCGTATTTTTACGGCGAGTATGAGCATAACTTTTATTTGGTTTTTATATTCTCTTATAAGTCCTACAATTTGCAAGTCGATATGTTTATCAAATAGGAAAGGAATTGATTATAAAAAAAATATTTTTCAAGGTGCATTACGCCCAAACAATTGTTTCTGTTTTTCTATCAAAGGGATGTTGAGCAACCGAATAACTGTATTATTAATTTTTTTAAGTCCCCTGTTAACACCGAGAGTCAGAAACTATTTGTTCCTCTTGTTTAACCATTACCATTAAAAAATAGGGAAACATATTGCTTAGCTGTTTGCTATAAACTGCACTGGATTGGATGAAGGTAGTGTTAAGGTTTTCAAATACAGAAATATTCAATTTTGTGTTTTGAAAGATCACATGAGTAGAATCACACATGACAATATTTACACAAGTATAGAAATTTCTAAATAAACGTATATAAACTTTAAGTTAATATTTTCAATTCAATTTATCATTCCTTTCTAAAACTGTTAATTTGATGATTTCATTGTATAATATTCAAATCAGAGCTTTATGTGCTAAATCTACGCATTGTTAATACATATTTTTAAACAACATTATTATATATTTAATATACATTTAAAATGTTTTTAGATTGGCGAACGTTTCAATGAAATTTCATGAATTCCTAAATGCTTGAAAATAAATACTTGTAAAATTAAATTATTGTAGCGTGTAAAAATATAACAAACTCACGTATTTGGTAAAACGAGTTGATATTACTAAAAGAAAGCAAAACAGATGTTATAACAATTCAAAGAGATTTAGCGTTTGTTTACAGTTTAGTAAATATCAATGCTCCAGCATTTCCCAGTGAAAATACATAGAACGAACTTGGTGGTCAAGTGATATGACCTTCCAAACACAGACTACATTTCAGTATCGTCAGAGTTCGAAGGTGGTTTGTTGGCCGCCATTCTACGAATCTATCAAAACCTTGAATTTTGCACGACCGTCTGTACAGGGAGAACGTAGACGTTTATTAAACGGCAACGGCCCATTCGAGGTATCTAATGTGCACTCTTTGAAAACGTTTAACCATTATAAACTATCCCTAAGAAAAATATCAAATAAACAATGTTAAAGGTCACCAGCTTAACATTGCCTTTACTATTTGAATGTTTTCAACATCCCCAAAACCAACAGAAAACCCATGTTTTTACAGGTTATTAAAAAAAACAAATTCAATAAATATAAGCATTTATTCACGTTATTATTTTTAAAACACTCAAATATCTACGATGTTATTTGATTCATGTCTTCAACGAAGATCTGAGATTAAAATACTGATAAGCAGAGAAAATTAAAGTAATTGTGAGTGATTGATGAAGTTGAATGATCAAATGAAAAACAATGTTTCTTGCTTCATATAATGCTATCGTGTTTAACAGACATGTAATTACATGTGATACCTATATTTAAACATCCAAACTAATGAAAATTTTCAAAATTAAAATCATCAATAAAACGTTGATTCATCAGCAAGGATTATATTATTAAACACTTTTTTGAGATTCATGTGCTCCTGTGTGAATAACGTAGTAAACGTGATTCGTATGATCCAGTTTCTCAGAATAATACATAACCTGCTAGACACATACACTAAACATAATAGTTGTCAAATAGTTATTTACGACATGAGTATCATAAGATATCTTATTACAATACGAAATTGGAGAATTATCAAACAAGACTCTTTAGCCGAAATTGTTAACCAATTGAATATTGCAATATAATGTTACCATTTGAATATCACAGAAAGTAAGACGCAATTTGTCAAAATTCATGTGAACTATAATGTTTCTTTAAATTTTACTCCTTATCCTCCGAAAGATGTGTGACAGTACTTATGTTAACAGTTCTACTGCCATGGGTTTAATTAATTAGTTTGCAGTACGCAAATTATTGTTTTTGGTTTTAGAGAAGCATGGATATACAGAGTATCGGGGAAGGAAACATCTAGAGTTTGAAAAAAGCTGTTTAAACAATTTTAATCATACTTTGTCTAATAAACAACATAAATATTTTGAATGGCTGAGCTGCAATAAACACGCAAATGTTGGTTTCAAAATATGATTTCTACGCAAAACTTTGCATTCTAGAATCATGTAAACAGACCAGAAACATGTAACATGTTTATTATTAACAATATAAATTAATATATTAGTTCAGAAAAAAATTAACCGAGAAATAAAAAAGCAGTCGAACTGTGAAAATTGGGTGCTTTTTTATTTCTAGGTTAATTTTTCTTTCTGATCAAATGTATTCATTTATTTTGTTAATCATAAACAATTTAGATATTAATGAAGTGTTTATATGCTTCTACAACGCAAATAGTTGCCTAGAAAACATATATCCAAACCAACTTTTGAATGTTTATTGCGGCTTAGCCATTTGGAATATCCGTGTAGTTTATTAGACAAAATAAGCTTAAAATTGTCTTAACAGCTATTTTTCGAAGATTCGACATTTCTTCCCCGAATATCCTGTATATAAAAGGCTTGATTTCTGTTGGTACGCGACGGAACGGCGTTCCGGTTCTTTGGAAATAATTATGAAATTATACTATATATAAATAGCTATTGCTATTATATTAATAATTAATTCGAGGCGCGTTTCGGGGCCTAAGATTTTAAAAATAAAGGATATATGTATCATAATAACTCTTATGACGACACTGTTCTCAGTTACGTCAAGTTTTAATTTAGAGAATCGAAGTGAATGATCTATGTTTACTCACTTAAATAAAGTTTTTCTTACTATACATACTATTTAGAATGTGTTTTATGTTCAAAACAAGTGTTGCCTCTACAGCATATATTTTCACGTATTATTCGTAATTGCTATGCAATATTCAATACGGACTATGTGGACCTGCAAAAAAGAAACAAAAAGAAAAGACCTACTGCAGCAGAAAATATTTTCCACTCGCCGGGATTCGAACTCGGGTCTTTAAAGTTAACTCACCTGACACGGTTCCCCCTCGCCACCAGGTTACCTCCTTTACGATGCGAAAAGAAAGTGAAGCATTTGCAGTTTAAAAAAAACAGGGTGTTCAATTTATCTTAATACAAGATCTATTTTTAAAAAGAGATTTCATTAAACAAAAATCTCTAGCGTTCATTTTTTCGGCAATGTTATAAAGATCAGTCGGGGCTAATATTATACAGTAGAAAATTGGGGTTAATGTATTACACTTTAAGAGTTGTTATTTATTTATGTCCAAAATTAACAAGAAAATGACAAATGATAGGAAATATATTCTATTATAATGACCATATAGCAAACACTCAGAATGTAACAATATTTGGGAGGGAAAAAATCAAAACTAAAATGCCTAATTTTTCCAGTCAAAAACTTTACCACCGTGATATAAATCTTTTGATGTTACTTCGTTATTTTTTATGACACGATATTTTTGAAAATAGGTTAGAGGGTGAGGCTTTAGAACAACGCTATGGTGAGGTTATGGGTCGCATATTGTGAAGCATTGATTAAAGACCTTCGAAATGAAGAATTATTTGAGGATGGATGAGGAAACATTCAATTTTCTTTGTCGTTCTTCCTTCTTTCAAAATTCAGTCCTCTGATAGGGAAGTTTAAAAAAATTATCTTCCTGAACTGGGCATTTTCCAAACACCATATTTTCCACTTCCCGGGAAAATGTGTCCTACAAACGTTAATTCGTTTGGTTTTACTTTTGTAGTTCGGATGGACAGTATTATATAAACTTTCTAATTACTCTCACTCAGCAATTATGACTTTGGTTGAAGCAATACCCCTATATCGGACGCCATGTTACCAAATATGATAGAACTTGGAAGCCGGAGACTACATTTAATCCAAGAAATTTTATAAAAGATTGGCTATTACACTGTCATATTTCTTTTATAAAACACCTTTGACAAAAATCTTTTACAATGTAATACCGGCCTTTATTTACTTAAAGATAATGTTAGAATATCTCTACGTTCAATAAAATGTTGTAATCAAGTTTAAAGTCGAGAAGTATATATATGTCGATATATATAAAGTCGAGAAGTATATATATATATATATATATATATATATATATATATATATTTATATATATACGGAGATATGCATTAGGTAATACGTACTTATAATAGTATTCATTCATTTACTTTCCAAATTATTTTACCTTTTTCAATAAATAAAGTAGCAAATTAAAATAGATTTTGAAATAGAGTTCGCAGCGAAAATGAAATGTTTTAGCGGGCTTACTGCTTTCCGGGGCATCTATAACTGTTTAATTTCTTAATTATTTATGAAGAGACTAATTATGATTTGTTTGGTTGTACTTGTAAGGTCATCATTTAAAAGAAAATATAATATTTAAGAATGATTTTAGAATATCTTGAGATCGGGCAAAAATAATTTTATGTATTCGAAACACGAATTAGTGGTCCATAAACAAGTCCTATAAGAACATTTAATCACAGCAATGCTAACTGAAAAACAAAACAATTTTAACAGAAATTGATAAGCAAATATGTGCCCATTGTTGGCAGCGTCCGTTGTTGCTGCCCACAGCATCCATTGTTGCGCTTATTGCCGACGCTTCTGAGGTTGATGCTCTCTTCAGCTGCCTGTCCCAGTTGGGACTCTACAGCCAGGTGTTAGTGGTGTGGGATTTTTCTTCTCCTAGTTTTGCCTCCACTCCCCCGTACTGAGACGGGGATTGGTAAACTAGGAAAAATAACATAGGGGTTAATACATTTTAAGTTGGACAGGTTATTTTATTAGGCCTTTAGGAAGACGGAAATGGGGAGAGGAAAAAAGGATTTAATGTTTTTATTGATTTTTACTTTCTCGCACTTACTGTCGTAAGAAGAAAAGGTATTGTAATCGTGCATCAGAATACGGCGAATTTTCGGCAGAAAAACCGTCCCATCCTGGTAACGAAAAAGTGAATCAATTTATTTGCTAAATTTAGGGGGAAATCCTTTAACGCGTTTAGTAGCCAGAATTCATGTTTTGTGGATCGTTGTTACCGAAAAATTGAAGAACGGCGAAACGTTTGTCTATCAGTCTTCCGTCTGCGAACAACGCTAGGGGTTAAATTGTTCAACCGATTTTGTCCAAAATTGATAATACCCAATCGATCTTGTTGATATCACGGTCCCATTAATTCGAAACCGATATTTTAATTTTGGGAGGTACTTTACATAAAGCCCCAGAGATATTTTCAAAATGTTCTCAAAAGCAGCGTCATCGGTTTTTATTATTTTTTTCCATAATCTCAAGAACGTTTAAGAGAATGATTTGATGAATTGATGAATGAAATGATGATGATGAATTTTTAGATCTCATGTTGGCGTCTGTCTGTCCGTCTGTAGTTAACACAAGCATCTCAACGCTGCACGTTCTTTTTTAGTCAAATCTGTGATACATGAAAGTTTAAAATCATCTTTGTGAGGGACAAAAGTTATGAGAGTTTCTGTAGCATAGCAGGTAAGCGCACTGTTGAAGAAGCTTAGACACGTAAGATCGAATCTCATCCACGGCGAATTATTTTTGTGGGTAGAAGCAATTTTGCGGTTAATTGTATAGTTATAATCATTCGTATCCATTATAAATATCACATAAAGTATGTGTTTTGAGACGCCACTATTTATTTTAGTGTGTTAATGTCTTTAAGAATCACGTATAAATATGCCACTATTGCGATTCTGGCTTCAGAACGTCTGCACGAGCGCCCGTGTTGAGCTCTAGCGTTATCGCAACTTTCATCTGTGACGTAATTCAACCTTGGCCGTAGTCGCCGAAAGATAAGACCGGGAACGACGTCCACAGAGGGTTCTAAAGACCACGGCTTCTGATTGAAAATATTTCTTAGTAAAATGAGCTATGTAGTTGCGTGGGTTTTATGCGGTTGCATTATTTTTGTGAATTTGATATCTTTGACACATGTAGAACATTTCTCTAATAAAAATCTAAGTGCAATGAATATCACGTAACTATTCTTAACGTAATAAGTGTGCTTGGACAGCGTTTTGAGAAATACCGGTGATAGCTCAGTGCGGTCGAGCCAGACCTACAGACTACAGGGATCCGAGTTCAAATCCCAGTAACTCTGGAATTTTTTTACCTCCACGTGTAAAGAGTGACGTAATGCCGTAGGAGGAAGTGTCGAAATTTTCACAGAAAACACGTTTTGTAAGTAGCTAGTTCGAAAAAAGTGGATTGTTGGTATTGTTCTTTTATTTTCTATACACAAGGCTGTCAAAACGCTTGTTTTTTGAACCCGAAAAAGTGATTTTCCAAAACCCCTCTTTGTGAATCCGTCTTCGTGTGAGTAATTCTAGAGCCTAAAGTAAACACGATTTTCACCAAAATGGATATTCCTTGAACGATCTGGCTAATATTACGAATCTTCGAATTTGAAACGAATCTTTTAATTTTGAAGGTACTTTACACCAAACCCCATCATATTTACATAATTTTCTCAAAAAGAGCTCCAATTTTTCTGTAAATCTATTTCTCGAAGCACAAGATGTTTAAAGGTGGCGTACGTTCAATTTTGGGCGAACGATCTGAATTTTCGAAAATTGCAAACAAATACCTATTAACATTGTCGAAAACAAATACTAACGCTAGAGATTTTTGTTTCATTAAATCTCTTTTTAAAAATTAATATTAAATTAATGTAAATTAAACACTCCACTCTCTCCTAGTAATGATCCACTCTTCACTAGTAATGATTGCTGCTATTGGGTCTAACCGCTTCATTATTCTTTGGAGTGCTACTGTTTTCTAAAATTTTTTTCCAACAGTTTTATCTCAAAAGTACTGGATGAGAACAGTTGATATCTGGGGTTGAAGGGATGGTGTTAGCTCCTATTGTAGGCCTGATTCCTTGTGATTCCAGTGAAAAATCAGTAACTGCACTGAAACAGTAGAAGCTCCCGTCAATTGATAATCATAAGTGAATCACCATGTACTGGGTAGCGAGGAGAACGAGGAAATCTATATAAATTGTCACCTGCTCTTTCTTTCTCAGATAAACACTTGGAGAGTTTATCAGCATCAAATCGGAATTTTAGCGCCTTTGATGTAATATTAAACATAAACAAATCCCTTCCAGTTGTCTGCGTGTTAATTTTTAGTGTATCAAAATAGCCCCGACACCCGTATTACATTAGTCTCTTAAGTTGTATCATATTAGCCCCACAAATTTGAGGCTGTATATATCATGACACGATTAATATTATTGCATTATTTTAACGCAGAAAAGAATATTAATTCTTTCTTAATGATAACCTATTTTCAAAAATATCGTGTCATAAAAAATAACGAAGTAACATCAAAAGATTTATATCACGGTGGTAAAGTTTTTGACTGGAAAAATTAGGCATTGTAGTTTTGATTTTTTTCCTCCCAAATATTGTTACATTCTGAGTGTTTGCTATATGGTCATTATAATAGAATATATTTCCTATCATTTGTCATTTTCTTGTTAATTTTGGACATAAATAAATAACAACTCTTAAAGTGTAATACATTAACCCCAATTTTCTACTGTATAATATTAGCCCCGACTGATCTTTATAACATTGCCGAAAAAATGAACGCTAGAGATTTTTGTTTAATGAAATCTCTTTTTAAAAATAGATCTTGTATTAAGATAAATTGAACACCCTGTTTTTTTTAAACTGCAAATGCTTCACTTTCTTTTCGCATCGTAAAGGAGGTAACCTGGTGGCGAGGGGGAACCGTGTCAGGTGAGTTAACTTTAAAGACCCGAGTTCGAATCCCGGCGAGTGGAAAATATTTTCTGCTGCAGTAGGTCTTTTCTTTTTGTTTCTTTTTTGCAGGTCCACATAGTCCGTATTGAATATTGCATAGCAATTACGAATAATACGTGAAAATATATGCTGTAGAGGCAACACTTGTTTTGAACATAAAACACATTCTAAATAGTATGTATAGTAAGAAAAACTTTATTTAAGTGAGTAAACTTAGATCATTCACTTTGATTCTCTAAATTAAAACTTGACGTAACTGAGAACAGTGTCGTCATAAGAGTTATTATGATACATATATCCTTTATTTTTAAAATCTTAGGCCTTGAAACGCGCCTTAAATTAATTATTAATATAATAGCAATAGCTATTTATATATAATATAATTTCATAATTATTTCCAAAGAACCGGAACGCCGTTCCGTCGCGTACCAACAGAAATCAAGCCTTTTATATACAGGATATTTGGGGAAGAAATGTCGAATCTTCGAAAAATAGCTGTTACGACAATTTTAAGCTTATTTTGTCTAATAAACTACACGTATATTCCAAATGGCCAAGTTGCAATAAACATTCAAAAGTTGGTTCGGATATATGTTTTCTAGGCAACTATTTGCGTTGTAGAAGCATATAAACACTTCATTAATATCTAAATTGTTTATGATTAACAAAATAAATGAATACATTTGATCAGAAAGAAAAATTAACCTAGAAATAAAAAAGCACCCAATTTTCACAGTTCGGCTGCTTTCTTATTTCTCGGTTAATTTTTTTCTGAACTTATATATTAATATATATATATATATATATATATATATATATATATATATATATATATATATATATATATATGTGTGTGTGTGTATTAATAAACATGTTACATTTTTCTGGTCTGTTTACATGATTCTAGAATGCAAAGTTTTGCGTAGAAATCATATTTTGAAACCAACATTTGCGCGTTTATTGCAGCTCAGCCATTCAAAATATCTATGTAGTTTATTAGACAAAGTATGATTAAAATTGTTTAAACAGCTTTTTTCAAACTTTCGACGTTTTCTTCCCAGATACTCTGTATATCCATGCTTCTTTAAAACCAAAAACAATAATTTGCGTACTGCAAACTAATTAATTAAACCAATGGCAGTAGAACTGTTAACATAAGTATTGTCACACATCTTTCGCAGGATAAGGAGTAAAATTTAAAGAAAAATTATAGTTCACATGAATTTTGACAAATTGCGTCTTACTTTCTATCATATTCAAATGGTAACATTATATTACAATATTCAATTGGTTAACAATTTCGGCTAAAGAGTCTTGTTTGATAATTCTCCAATTTCGTATTGTAATAAGATATCTTATGATACTCATGTCGTAAATAACTATTTGACAACTATTATGTTTAGTGTATGTGTCTAGCAGGTTTGTATTATTCTGAGAAACTGGATCATACGAATCACGTTTACTACGTTATTCACACAGGAGCACATGAACCTCAAAAAAGTATTTAATAATATAATCCTTGCTGATGAATCAACGTTTTATTGATGATTTTAATTTTGAAAATTTTCATTAGTTTGGATGTTTAAATATAGGTATCACATGTAATTACATGTCTGTTCAACACGATAGCATTATATGAAGCAAGAAACATTGTTTTTCATTTCATCATTCAACTTCATCAATCACTCACAATTACTTTAATTTTCTCTGCTTATCAGTATTTTAATCTCAGATCTTCGATGAAGACATGAATCAAATAACATCGTAGATATTTGAGTGTTTTAAAAATAATAAAGTGAATAAATGCTTATATTTATTGAATTGGTTTTATAATAACCTGTAAAAACATGGGTTTTCTGTTGGTTTTTGGGATGTTGAAAACATTCAAATAGTAAAGGCAATGTTAAGCTGGTGACCTTTAACATTGTTTATTTGATATTTTTCTTAGGGATAGTTTATAATGGTTAAACGTTTTAAAAGAGTGCACATTAGATACCTCGAATGGCCCGTTTCCGTTTAATAAACCGCTACGTTCTCCCTGTACAGACGGTCGTGCAAAATTCAAGGTTTTGATAGATTCGTAGAATGGCGGCCAACAAACCACCTTCGAACTCTGACGATACTGAAATGTAGTCTGTGTTTGGAAGGTCATATCACTTGACCACCAAGTTCGTTCTATGTATTTTCACTGGGAAATGCTAGAGCATTGATATTTACTAAACTGTAAACAAAAGCTAAATCTCCTTGAATTGTTATAACATCTGTTTTGCTTTCTTTTAGTAATATCAACTCGTTTTATCAAATACGTGAGTTTGTTATATTTTTACACGCTACAATAATTTAATTTTACAAGTATTTATTTTCAAGCATTTAGGAATTCATGAAATTTCATTGAAACGTTCGCCAATCTAAAAACCTTTCAAATGTATATTAAATATATTAATGTTGTTTAAAAATATGTATTAACAATGCGTAAATTTAGCACATAAAGCTCTGATTTGAATATTATACAATGAAATCATCAAATTAAGAGTTTTAGAAAGGAATGATAAATTGAATTGAAAATATTAACTTGAAGTTTATATACGTTTATTTAGAAATTTCTATACTTGTGTAAATATTGTGATGTGTGATTCTACTCATGTGATCTTTCAAAACACAAAATTGAATATTTCTGTATTTGAAAACCTTAACACTACATTCATCCAATCCAGTGCGGTTTATAGCAAACAGCTAAGCAATATGTTTCCCTATTTTTTTAATGGTAATGGTTAAACAAGAGGAACAAATAGTTTCTGACTCTCGGTGTTAACAGGGGACTTAAAAAAAAATTAATAATACAGTTATTCGGTTGCTCAACATCCCTTTGATAGAAAAACAGAAACAATTGTTTGGGCGTAATGCACCTTGAAAAAAATTTTTTTCTAATCAATTTCTTTCGTATTTGATAAATATATCGACTTGCAAATTGTAGGACTTAAAAGAGAATATAAAAACCAAATAAAAGTTATGCTCATACTCACCGTAAAAATACGAATTTAGCATAATTAAATTGGCCACAGAATTTGTTTACAAGCAAGTGAATTTTAAGCGTATTAGGTATGCAAAAGTGCGGCATTGGAGAACTGTTTTTTCAGTATGCCCATTCTGCTAGCGCGAATGAATTAAGCGCAAACAAATGGGGTCTACTAAGATGTTAAATTCTTATAAACAATTACATATATCTCGAGAACGAGATATAATAGCACCGAACGGATTCCGGAATTTTGCATCACATTTAAACGCCATTCAGATTAGACAATAAAAAAAATTTGCAACAATTGCAAATTTATAAACAATTTCCAAATTTTGCAAATCTAAAGTGGGGAGAGACTCCCGATGTCCCAGAACCAAAAACAGCGAATTAACAATTTTTGCAACAATTTATAATTTTATAAACAAATTGGAAATATGCGTTAGAACGGCCGGGAAGGCTCCGCAAATTGTGCCTGAAATGAATATCTCAAAATAGCAGTTTGTCAGGAGTTACAAATCGATTACTAAAAGTTAGAATAATTGTTGCTAAAATGATAAATATTTACTGGTCTATAGAAAATCATTCTGGACGGAAAACCCCGCTTAGAAATATTTTTTTTCGTCGTGGCGTACACGCAGCAAAATATCTCCTTCGGCAGGGAAATATGACGATATTTCCGTCTCGTACGTAAACGAACTAGCCCCCTCCCCCTGAGACAGCGTTCTTTCTGCCCCTTGGGATGTTGCGCCAATCACAGACAACTGTGGTTCTACCTGCCAGCGATTGGTCAACGCGTCCCTCCCCCTGCCCTCCCCCAGGCCGAGGGGTGTCCAAGTTTGTCGGCGCTGTGTGGAAGATAGAATTTTGAACGACATTTTTTCTGAGGGAGAGGGTACGTACTAAAGTCATTACTCTCATAAGTGTAGTGCATGTATCTTCGAAGGTGGCGGTATTCCTCCCATAAAGGAACAAGATAGGGCTGAAGTACACAGCGGCTGGTGGAGTTTCCTATTCCTCTATATCCCCCGTCCAGCAATGCACCGCTTCACTCTCCAGCCGAGATAATCCCTTGAAGATCCTAATTGGTATTCCGACATGTGTGGTATGGTAGAGAGCACGTGTGTGAGAGAGTGTGTTCATGAGTTTGAGTGGGGGATGTAAAGATCGCGCACGGTCTGTGGACTGTTTGTTATGGCACCGCTCTGGCATTTGCCTTGAATGAGCGAAAAAACGGAAACTAGCTGTCAATGCGGCCGCCCGAGAGAGTTCTTCTCCTGGCAGAGGTTAAATTCGATCTCTTTATAAATCTAAAGAGGAAAAATCCCCCCTCCATTTGGACATTCGAACTCTAGGACCTCCCGATCACAAATGTATTGGCAACTGTGTATTCATACTAATAATAAAATCTACATAATCATTACTAATTTTTTGAATAAAGAATTCAAACTACAAGTGTCTGCGCAACTACACACAAACTCACTCTACACAAACAAGCAAACGCACTACACAAGGAAACATCGCATAATTAGGATAATTTTTTTTTTCTTCATCCACGCAACTTACGAGTCACAGAGGTGAAAATTCTCCTTATACTCGCAAGATTTAAAGAAAAAGTAATATTAAATGATACGTATAAATTTACTTGAAGATCCTTTTTAACATTTTTTAGTTTTTAACATTTCCTGAAACTCAACTACAACGAATAACAGCACGTTCTATAATAATCACTGGTTAATAATAGGCCACGACAAGAGAACTCAAATACCTTGACTAAGATGTCCAAAAATGTCTCTCATTCGTTTTTGTAACTCAACCGCAAACGTCCTCCCACAAACATGCCTTCCCGGACGCAACTCGATCTCTCTGGTCCTCTCTTGTCCCCAGCGGCCTCGTCCCCACAAAGAGAGCGTCCTCGCGGCGCGGCGTTCGTGCTCTCTGAGAGGACGCGAAGTCGTCCTCCGGTAATTGGAGGGCGAGTCGATTCTCGGAATCGACTCAACAGGGTCGAGACGCAACTTTCACGCCCGTTCCTCTTTTAATTGAAGGGCCACGAGACAAATGGCGTAGTCGTCGGAAGGTCCCCCCGTCTGACAAAGGCGTCGTTTGATGCTTACTCGAAAGCGGTTGCGTTCAAAGTCCCGGAATAAACGTTTGATGTAATGAAAAGATTTCGAGCAACTTTTACTGGTTTGGCAGACTCCTCTGTGAACGCAGAAAGGTATTTTTGCTAACGAGTTAAATTATGCATGAATAGAAATTTAGAAGAGTTGTTTTACAGCTAATTATACAAGGAACGCACTGAAAAATATATTTGAGAAAATATAAAATGGCTCAAAAGAAATAAAAACAGTTTTGAGAATTTTGAAATAAATCCTGACAAAACGTAAACAAATATTGAAAAATACTTATAATAATCAACGTCTTTATTTCATTTAACAAAAATACAGCTTTTCATCAAAAAAGAGCAATAGTTATAGCATTTTAAAAACAAAAGCGTGAAGTTTGTATCCTTAATCTACCGCGAAATGCATCTATCATATTTAAGATTTTTCAAAGCTCAACATTGTCGAAAGAATTTCTTCTTTAAATGTTAATAAAAACCCATCTGCTCAAAGTAACCTATTGAAAACAAATGCCCACATTTCAGACAAACCGCACGATTCCACATCAATTGGATCAAGTTATTTCTTCTATACGAGTTCCCCCACACATTCTTATTTGCAATAACGACCATAATCAAATTACACGTTTTTACGACAGTTACTTTTGTTAAATTTGGACTCGAAAGTTTTATGAAATTAATCTGCCAACAAGAAAGACTTATTATTCATGAGATACCGCTAAGGTAACTGTTTTTCTCCCTGTCTACGCACTCCAATTTTCCTTGCAATTATATTGTATAATTCTGATTCTAAATGCAATATTCGATAATAT